>CACSLK010007779.1:6268571-6280233 GCA_902706635.1 Striga hermonthica | reverse complement strand
CGGCTTTTGGACATAAGCTTGTGATTAATAATTAATTAATCACTTAATTATGCTTAATTGACTTTTAAGCATAATACTTAACTACCAAAATTATTCCGAACGTAAACGGAATGTCGGAAAAAATATTCGGTAATCTTAACTAAAAATTATTAATTCCGAAAATTAATACTTGACAATATTAATATATCGAAACTAAAAACATGATTAACATGATGGGATATCGCTGACTGAATAATTAATTCCAGACTCATTAATGAATCAGAATTAAATCTGGAAACTTATCCGGTTACTGAAATAATTAACCGAATAATTTATCGACTAATAGTCGAACTTGGAATATAATTGACTGATTAACCTGAGCTTGAACATAAACATGATTATTTATTAACAAAGGCTAGCTTAAAACTAAAAGCTAGTATTTTCCTTTATTAATAAATTTCGGGGCGTTACACGAAGAGTTTTGAACAGAAAGATCACCGATCGGTTCCTTATTAGACTAAACTATTCGTTCACAGTCTAGACTGGCAGTGAGACCCCACTTGGAAAAAGACTGTAGTGTATTCTTGATTCAGTTGGTCTTTGACTGAAGGATTACACTAGCACTTATGTTAAGTGTTGAACAGGACCACAGAAGGATAAGATTATGAGACTCACTGACCGTTGTTGTAATCTAGACCTTCAGTAATTGATGCGTACTCTTAAGCTGTAAGATAATATAAAATGGGCATATGTATTCATTACTTATTTATTTGTAAGATAATATAAATTATTTACCGTCACTGTGTCCCAGTGCGCTGGGTTGATGACGTCCCCGAAATGAGCTCAGGAAGGAATATTATGTCAAGCCCTGCAGGCGGATGTGTTATCCGGCATAATGATTAAGGATCTGAGTGGAACTAGTTTCGGAAATGAATAAGAAGTTGATTAATTATTTTGTCAGTAATATAATTAATCAACGGACGTTATATCTTAAACATGGGGAGATAAATCGATCAATTGGATTAATATATTTAATATGTGGAAACGAATTAATTGTAATTCAGAGCTAAATGGGGAGAGCAATAATATTACTCTAGTGGAATATTTTATTATTTAATTCCAAGATTAGGAATTAGGAATTAATTTTATTCCATATTAATTAATTTAATTAGGAATATAATATTCCTACTAGGATCTTCTCTAGGAATTAGGAGACTAAGGAGTCTTCTAGAAGATGAAGATTAGTAGGAGATATATTTCCTACATTAGATTATTAATTGGAGTAGAATTAGGTTTCCTAAATTAGGAATTAATTATATTCCAAATTTCCCTAAAGATGGGAATATTCTTTCTAGAATATTACCTAGGGTTAGGAGACTATGGAGTCTTCTAGAAGGTAATGAATTATTAGGAATATTATCCTAGATGGGAAAAGGAGATGGAAGATAATAAGGATTCCTAAACCTAAAGGAATAAGCCCATATTTAACACCTCCTTTAGGTCCCTATTGTTGCCTATAAATACACTAGGTCCCCTAACCTCTTAAACATGCTTTACACGTTTTTTTCTCCCCGAAGGGCTGGAGAAATTCGGCCTCTTCAAGCGAGAAAGAAAGAGAGAGATTCTTCTTCGAGAGAAAATTCGGTTAGCACCGTAAGGTCTTAGAAGAAGATGATCAAGAGGTTTTGGGAAATCTAATAAATCGCTCCACCAAGATTTATTAGAGATCGTGTAAAGGTCATACAATAGAAGATCGAAGGTTGTTATTTCGTATCTCGTCGAATAAATATATTTCCCAGCTTTCCGTCAAATTTCGCGCGCCCAGGTACTGTTCACGCATTCAGTCCGCGCCCAGGTCTTCAGCAAGCGTTCAGGTTCTTTATCCATCGTCCGCGTTAAATTGACGCAACACCGTGTAGCGCAATGGTGTGCGGCGCTGTCTTCTCCGTGCGAGGTGGCGGGTTCGATCCTCCTTGCGAAAATATGAGATTTTTTTTGGTTCCAGCGCGCGGGCTTTCTGGCCCGCATATGGACCGCGCGCGGCCCGCGCTTCCCTCAGAGTCCAACCCGCGCCAAGCCCGATCCCAGCCCGCTTGATGGCCCAGTTCTGCAGCGCGTTTCCTTGGTCCAATTGCAGTGCGTCCGCGGCCCAAATGCTCCAGCATAGCCCAGGTAGCAGAGTCCTGGCCCAGATGCTCTCTTGCGCGGCCCAAATGCAGTCCAAGCGGCCCAGCATGCGGTCTAGCAGCCCAGCTTGAGTCCAGCAGCTACCAGGCTATCCAGGAAGCTTCAGAATGGTCCATCACACTCCAGATCGGCCCAGCAGCGTGGCAGCATGGTACAACCCGGTTCAGGTGGATCCAGCAGCTCCGGTTCGAGTCCAAGATGGTTCCCGAGCAGTCCGACTTACTCACCGAAGGTCCGAGACGATCCGATGAGCTTGATGAGCAATTGGAGCACCATGGTGACTCGATTAGAATCGAGAAATGCCAAGTCTAGCTGCCCATTAGACTTTGGTGTTCACACGATCTCCATCAACGGAAATCAGAAACGTCTCAGAGTCGGCAAAAGTTTTTAAACCGTAAGTCCTAATCCTAACTATAGATTCCGCTGCGTTAGGATTTATTATTCAATAGATTTGAATTTGCACTGTTCGTTCCGTTTTTGTCGTGTTTTCCTTGTTTATTTTGCATTTATTTTTCCCCATTTTAGGTTATTTTCTTTGATTCTTGGTCCAAATTGTGTCGTGTCTTGCATTTTCTTTATTATGTTCGTTTTTGGTTTTTCTTGCTTCTTTTTCCAAGTTTTCTGTGTTTTTCTTGTCGGTGGTGATGTGCAGGTCAGGTAGTTCGGTTGGGAAGTGACCATGCAAGATAACTATCTAGACGGATGAGTTGGGGTCGAGTAGGAAAAGACGGAATTCCGAGTCCGAATGCGTGGATACGAGCCCGGAAATCATAGCCATGTCACAGAAATCCTTCACCGCGGCCCGCGACAGTGTTCCCGCGGCCGCGGTGAACAAACCTGATGACGGATCGGGTGTTGCGTTCCCTTGACTTGTCTCGATCACGGCTTCGCCACGACCTTGCTCTCGACGATAAGTGTGATCGACTCGGTTATTAGCCTAACTCTCTCACGATACTTGAGTTCACTCGGGTATTAGCCTCGCTACACTCTCGAAATAGATCGGGTCTTAGCCTCTCTAAATCGTTGAACTGGCTCGGGTCTTAACCTCACCAATTCGATTGCATGATCGAATCTCACGACTCTCAACACACGGTTTCGAACAAATGTTCTTTTCTATTTCATCATTCTTGGACCTCAAAAACAATGAGGGATCATCCCTATTTATAGATCCTAACTATGACTAATTCTAATCTACCTAGGAAACATATTAAAGCAATAAAATATTAAATTCCTAAACATTCTAGATACAATTGTGCAAGAAGGAAACTAAATATATCCAAGTCCTAAATTGACTAGATCTTGATTTTGCTTGGCTTGCACTCCAAACAAATCCAATTACTCTTGCCTTCCAAATCTTCGGTCGCCTCTCTCCTCTCGCAAGCGCACCGCCTTCGGCTTCCTATTCCTTAGCGCGCGAGGCATCGTGCGCCTCGTCCGTGTTGCACGTGCGCATGTCCTCTCGCCTCGAGGCTTAAGGTCTCGCGCCCTGCGTGCGCCATTCCTATTCCTTGTAGGATTGTACTTCGAACCCATGTCCCCTATTCCTATTCCTACTAGGAATATGCTCCCGGTTACGTTTCCTGGTCTTCCGAGGATTACTCCCGTCACCGATCTCCCACACGCATTCCGGCACTCAACTGCTTTTTCTATTCCTGCGAGGATTAGTATTCGTGCCTTGCCTATTCCTACGAGGATTAGGCATGCCGCCTTATTCTTGAATTGTGCCTCGCGCATGTCGCCGTGCGCCCCGCACTCGTCGTCCAACACTCTTATGCCTACGCGGTCTAGGCTTGTGCCCATGCACACGCCACCCGCGCGCATGCCATCCGCACGCCCAGCGCGCCCCACTGCTCCCAGCGCCCGTACGCGCTTGCGTGTGCCCAGCGCTACCTCACCCCAGCGCCCATCGCTCACTCGTTCCGCCGCAACAATCCCTCGCGCGCATCCACCACCCAACATCCACCCCCTGCACGCCACTTCGCCAAATCGTCAAGCGCCATGCGTGTCTACGCCAATGCGCGTGTGCGCGCCCTTCTTGAATGCGCCCTTTCTTGCGTGCTTGTGCGCCTCGCATACGAGCTCGTACCCGTCTTTTCGGCCATGCATGCGTCGTTTTGGCCCTATTTTCAGCCTCCTCGGGTTGTCTTGGCTCTCGGCCCTTCTTGTCGTCGGGGGTCAAAACCCACTTACGCATCAAAACCGCACTGCGCACCCAGTTTTCTTCACCGCGGCCGCAGAGAAGGAAGTCGCGGCCGCGGATAGGTCAGGAATTTGGAGCAGGGGTACAGAGGCAAAAACTCGCGGCCGCGGGACATGTCGCGGCCGCGGAGCGCGCGATTTCAGAATTTAAATAGCATATTTTTATTTTGAAGAGTGCATTTGTTTTTGGATCTAGTTTTTGAACTCTCTAGGGATTTTCACCCAAAAACTCAAATTGTCTCTTGTTTTTGATCTTGTGATTCGATCTTGGAGAGAAAAACTCCGAGATTCGACTTTTGGATTCGGTTTGCTCTTGTTTTCGACATTGGATTACTCAATCGTAAGCTTTCATTTGGTTTTATTATTGATTGGATGGCTTTGATTATTATGTTTGTTGATGTTGAATGCATGATGAGTAGCTAAATCCATTAGCTAGGGTTAGGGGAAGATCATTCCGGTTCGATTTTGTTCTTATGCATGATAATTGCTCAATCCTCTCGAGTTGTGCTTAGCCTAGGGTTTTGATGTTTGATCACCATCTTAATCTTATTAATCGATTTTATAACTGAAAAGGGAGAAATCGTTCGATCTAGGCTCGTTAGGAGTAAGCTTGTTCGTAATAGTATTGCTTTTGTGTTGATTGTCTCAAGAATTACTCGTTTATGTCTATCCTCTTGTTACGAAAAGTTATTGAGGATAGATCTCTAGATGAATAGTTTTGTGAGGCCTTTAACCGAGTTTTTGTTTGCTCGTTGAGTGCATTGAGAACCGGAATTGATTGACCCCGATACCCTAGATCCTTTATAATTATTTGAGTTTGAACTTGAGATTCCTAGTTTCGTCTAGTTTTTCCAATTACTTGCTTTTCAGTTCGTAGTAGATAATATTAAACCAAATCAATCGAATTAGAGTGTTTAGGACTTTCTCATTATTTCATGTGATTGAATATTCGCATCGAATAATCCGGCTAACCTTCCTCGTGATACGACCCGGTGTCGAATCTTTAGATTCTACTCCGGTTAAAAATATTTACAACAAATTGGCGCCGTTGCCGGGGAAGGTTTAGGTTTATTTTGTGCGCCTATTCATCTTGTTTTTAGTGTTTCTCTTATTTCTTGTGATTTCTCTTGTTTCAGTGTTTCTCTTGTTTTTCTTTTTATTTGTTAGATATTAGTCCTTGTTTAATTTTGTTTTATTTTGTTTTTATCATTGGTGCTCGTAACTCTTGTTGGTTTAGTGTATGCGTACCAGGAGTGGACGCAAATTGTTATCCCCGATCAACAAGTCAGTTAGCGAGAGCCTGAGAGAGCTGTTAGACGAGCTTACACTGGAATCCGAAGAAAGAGACCAGCACTCTCCAGAATCGTCAGAAGGCAGTAACGTCAACATGGGTGACCAACAGGAACAAGCTCCTCGTAACACTCTCCGAACCTTAGCCCAGCCGGTTATCGGGCCTGTCACCTCGTGCATCTATTTTCCGGATCAAGCACGAAATTATGAGCTGAAGATGATTCACTATAACCAGCTGCCGGCATTCCACGGGCTCCCGAGTGAAGATCCACTTAACTTCATCCGGGAGTTCTACAATGTGCTCAACACCTTTCCTCTCAACGGGCTGAACGAGGATCAATTGAAGATGAGGTGCTTCCCCGAGACGTTGAAAGACCGGGCCAAGGCCTGGTTCATGACACTTGCACCAGCATCTCTGACCACCTGGACTGAAGTCTACACGAAGTTCATTGGGAGATACTACTCCCACCAAAAGACTCAGGAGCTCCTGTCGCAGATTGTCTCATTTGCCCAACTACCGAGTGAACCCCTTCACGAGGCCTGGGAGCGATTTAAGGATCTCCAGCGGCAGTACCCTCACCATAATCTTTCGCCAGGACTGTTGATGAATTGTTTCTACGACTCCCTCAATCAGAATTTGCAATATATGGTTGATAATGCTGCGGGGGGAGACATTGGTGCGAAGACTGCCGAAGAGATGTATGAGATTTTTGAGACGATGAGTGCCAACTCGTCTCAGAAGAGCAGTCGAGGGAAGAGAGCGGTGGTGAATGAAGCATCTCCGAGGCAAGACATGATGGCTCATCAGATAGCTGAGCTTACGGAGCAAATGAGGCTAATGAATGCTAGGACAATGCAGCCATCCCAGACCATGGCAGTGGATACATGCGGGGCGTGTGGAGCCCAAGGGCACCGGTCAGAGGTGTGCCTGTCGACATTCGATCAGGACTTTGGAGAGCAATACGCCGATGTCAACGCTCTCCAAGGATATCAGAACCAGCAGCCAAACGACCCCTTCTCCAACACTTACAATCCCGGGTGGAGAAACCACCCACACTTCTCGTGGTCCAACAACAACAACACCCTCCAGACACCTCGCCCAAACTTCAACCAGCAGCAATCCCGTCCAAACTTCGTGCAACAACAACCTCGTCCCAATTTCATCCCTCATCCCAACTACCAACAACAGCAGCAACCGCAACAACAAGCCCAAGAGTCCGGTTCGAGCTCGTCGAACCAAGATGACAAGCTGGACAAGATCCTTCAGTTCATCACCAACCAGGACTCGTCCATTAAGCGTCTTGAGACGCAAGTGGGCCAACTTGCCACGAGAGTTGGGAATATGGAGGCCGAGTCCGACAAGGGAAAACTTCCGAGCCAGCCTGAGCAATCCAAGGCAATAACAGTGTTGAGGAGCGGGAAGGAAGTGGACAACAAAGTGAGAATGCCCGATCCTAATGGCCCCAAATCAACCGACCAACCCAAAGAGCCTGAGGAGAGTACGAAGAGCACAGAACCCGACTCGGAAAAACTAGCAGAGGGTCCTCTGCTTCACAAGTCTCCAAATCCTTACAAGCTACGCATCTCTTTTCCGAGTAGACTCCGAGACGAGAAGCAAGAGCAACAGTTCCGAGATCTCTACAACATGCTCTCAAAGGTCAATGTCAACTTACCTCTCCTAGACGTGATCAAGAACATGCCTTCTTACGTGAAGTTCTTCAAAGATTTGGTCACGAAGAAGAGGAAGTTTGGAGATGGGGAGAAGGTGGTGGTTTATGAGGCAGCGAGTGCCATGCAACATGATCTTCCAAAGAAGGAACGAGACCCCGGAGGCTTCGTGATAAAGATTTCTCTGGGGAATGGAAAAGAGGCTTCGAGGATGCTCGACCTCGGAGCGGGAATCAATCTTATGCCGTTTTCTATCTTCCAGCGGCTCGGTCTAGGAGATTTGAGACCAACCCGTATGTGCCTACAACTCGCAGACCGTTCGATCAGATACCCCAAGGGGGTAGTTGAGGATGTCCTTGTTCGTGTCGGGAGACTCATTGTCCCGGTAGACTTTGTGGTACTAGATGTGGGGGACGTTCAAGAGAATGGGAAGGATCACACCATCCTTCTTGGGAGACCATTCATGGCCACTACCAACACACTCATTGACGTGAGGAATGGGACGTTAAACATGACAGTCCTAGGTGAATCCGTGTCCATTTCCGTCAGAGAAGCAACCTCGGCACCCTCGGTGAACATTGTGGAAGAGTGTGCTTTTCTAGATGTGAGTGACCCATTCGTGGAAGAGGTTGCCGTTCGAGATCTGGAAGAGAGATTGATGCCCGAACTTGAGAAAGAGAAAGGCCCGGTTATTGAGTTGTTGGAAGTTGAAGAGCCGATATCGATAACCCTACCAGCACTAGAGTTAAAAGAGTTGCCTCGTCACCTCAAGTATGTCTTTCTGGATGATGAGAAGAAGAAGCCGGTGATAATCTTTGCCGAGCTCAACCGGGAAGAAGAGAAGGAGCTGATTGAGGTACTAAAGAAGAACCAGAAGGCCATCGGTTGGAGCCTTGGCGACATAAAGGGGATCAGCCCTTCTACTTGCATGCATCGAATTGTTTTGGAGGAAGGAGCCAAGCCATTTCGGGATAGCCAGCGGCGGTTAAACCCGAACATGATGGAGGTAGTAAAGAAGGAGGTGCTGAAACTTTACTCCGAGGGCCTCATTTATCCGGTGGGAGATAGTGAGTGGGTGAGTCCCATTCATGTGGTGCCCAAGATAGGAGGAATTACGGTGATTGAGAATGAAAGAAAGGAGATGGTTCCTACCCGCATTACCACCGGGTGGAGGATGTGCATTGACTACAGGCGGCTCAACGCCGTGACCAAGAAGGACCATTTCCCGTTGCCGTTTATTGACCAAATTCTCGACCGACTCTCCGGCCACCAGTTCTATTGCTTCCTCGACGAACTCTCAGGCTACTATCAAGTGGCCATAGCTCTGGAGGATCAGCCAAAGACAACCTTCACGTGTCCGTTCGGCACATTCGCCTTCAGACGTATGCCCTTCAGCCTGTGCAATGCACCCGGGACCTTCCAACGGTGCATGTTCTCCATTTTTTCTGATATGCTCGAGGACTGCTTACAGGTATTTATGGATGACTTTTCAATTTTCGGTACTTTATTTTCTAATTGTCTCCATAATTTATCTCGTGTTCTTGAAAGATGCATTGAGTCAAACTTGACTTTGAGTTGGGAGAAGAGTCACTTTATGGTGACTAGTGGTGTTGTGCCAGGTCATGTGGTGTCTAGTCGGGGGATTGAAGTTGACAAAGCTAAAATAGATGTTATTGAAAAACTTCCCCCGCCTGTGAATGTAAAAGGTGTTAGGAGTTTCTTAGGGCATGCTGGCTTCTATAGAAGATTTATTAAGGACTTTTCAAAAATAAGTCAGCCTTTGTGTCACTTGCTTGCTAATGATGTGCCTTTCATATTTGATGATGCATGTTTAGAGGCTTTTGATAAATTAAAGAATAAGCTTGTGACTGCTCCTATTGTGATTGCACCTGATTGGTCTTTACCTTTCGAAATTATGTGTGATGCATCAAACCTTGCTGTGGGGGCCGTTTTAGGTCAGCGAGTTGATAAATTGCTTCGTGTGATTTATTATGCTAGTTTGACTCTCAATGGTGCCCAATTGAATTATACTACCACTGAGAAAGAACTTTTGGCTGTTGTGTTTTCTCTTGAAAAATTTAGGTCTTATATCTTAGGATCTAAAGTAATTGTGCATTCAGACCATGCAGCCCTTAGGTATCTTTTGAGTAAAACTCAATCGAAACCTAGGCTTATTCGGTGGATTCTTCTTTTACAAGAGTTTGACGTAGAGATTAGAGATAGAAAAGGGTGTGAAAATGTTGTTGCCGATCATTTGTCTCGTATTGTCCCTTCTGAACCTTCACTTGTATTGCATGAACATGTTGGTATAAATGATGATTTTCCATATGAGCATGCGAGTGAAGTGACTAATGTCCCTTGGTATGCTGATATTGTCAACTACTTGTCAGATGGTGTCTTGTTGGCTAACCTCTCTTCCCAAGAGAGGAAACATTTTGTGTTGATGTGTAGGAGTTACTTTTGGGATGACCCACTCCTTTTCAAGGTGGGAAAGGATGAGATCCTTCGGAGGTGTGTGCCCGAGGACGAACAAGCAGATGTTCTCGCTTTTTGCCACGAGTTCAATTGTGGAGGACATTTTGGAGGTCGAAAGACCGCCTTTAAAGTTCTCCAATCAGGTTTGTTTTGGCCAACACTCTTTAGAGACGCTCATAGCTTTTGTAAATCCTGTGATCGATGCCAAAGACTTGGCAACATTGGTCCTAGGAATGAAATGCCCCTTGTGAATAATCTACAGGTTGAAATTTTTGATGTTTGGGGCATTGATTTCATGGGACCGTTCCCCAAATCTTTTGGCTTCGAATATATCCTCCTTGCTGTAGATTACGTGTCCAAGTGGGTCAAGGCTATCCCCACACGGACATGTGATGCTAATGTGGTTATTAAGTTTTTGCGAGGAAATATCTTGAGCAGGTTTGGATTTCCACGTGCCATTGTAAGCGATGGAGGCAAACACTTCTGCAACCGGATTTTTGAAAAATTGATGAAGAAATACGGAATTTCGCATAAAGTGGCTACCCCATACCATCCGCAGACGTCGGGGCAAGCAGAAACGAGCAACAAGAAGATTAAGACTATTCTTGAGAAGACGGTGAATTCGTCTAGGAAAGATTGGTCGAGCAGGCTCGATGATGCACTCTGGGCCCAAAGGACGGCATACAAGGGAGTATTGGGGATGAGCCCGTTCCGGCTAGTTTACGGGAAATCATGCCATTTGCCAGTTGAGATTGAACACAAGGCATCCTGGGCAATAAAAAAGTTGAATTTCGATCTTGATGCTGCCGGACGAGAAAGGATGCTGCAACTCTCGGAATTAGAAGAATGGAGAAACGAAGCCTACGAGAATTCCAAAATCTACAAGGAGAAGACAAAAAGGCTTCATGATGCCACTCTTGTTCGAATGAACCTCGAGCCCGGGATGAAGGTACTTCTCTTTAATTCTCGCCTTCGCCTTTTTCCCAGAAAACTCAAGTCCCGTTGGAGTGGGCCGTATATTTTTGATGAAGTGTTGTCATTTGGAGCTGTCCGTTTGCGTAATCCGGCAAACAACGATTTATTCTTGGTTAACGGGCAGAGAGTGAAACCATATTATGATGACGAGTTTGGAAAGAGGCATGTCGAGACCGTCAGTCTCGGCGACCCTATTTATGCGTGATCGAGAAATTATGCCGAGCTCCCGGCATTAAACCGAGTATCCTTTGTACTGCTGTGTATTCGTTTTATTATCTTCCATTTCTTTTTTATCTTAAAAAAAAAAAAAATTTTGCTGGCCGCGGCCGCGGGCTTTCCTTAGCCGCGGCCGCGGCGATCATTTTGCAGGTCCCAGATATCTGACTACAGAGCCAAAATTTCGCGGCCGCGGGATAAAGTCGCGACCGCAGAGTCAAGTCGCGGCCGCGGAGCATTTCTTCGCCGCGGCCGCGGCGAGTAAAAACGAGCAAGTGTACCATCAACTTCAGAGCCGAAATTCTGCGGCCGCGGGACAAAGTCGCGGCCGCGGCGAAGAAATTAAGTCGCGGCGTTCAACTATTCGCGGCCGCGGGACGCGCGATTAAAAGGCCACTAAATCAGAATTTTAGGCATTCTTCACCCTTGCAACATAATCTCTCAAGAACCGGCGATTTCTACACCACCAATCATAGAAATTTCGCTCAAAATTCTTGCACCATCTCGAAGATTCGTCCTCTCCATCCGAAATTCATCATTCCATCATTTGGAGAAGAAGCGCCAAAAGTTTGAAGTGCGAGTCCGAAAACCCTACCTTCCGTCCGTTGGTTTTGAGCTCCTCACCGGCGTCCTCCTGTGCGGAGACTCTCGCCGGTGTCACGTCGGTCCCCTC
>CACSLK010007779.1:6253316-6268560 GCA_902706635.1 Striga hermonthica | reverse complement strand
CCCCTCAGCACCTCACCAAATACAACCGACACCACCATCTCAAGCTCTCCGTCCAATTTACAACACATACTCGGTATTCTTCTACTTCCGATAACCGTGTCTTTAGACGTAACTCTGGAAATTGTGTTGTTGTGATTGGTTGGCAATTGAACGATAGAACGTGGGTATCCACAATATCTTCTTCATCAAAGCTTCATCTCCAAACTTGTGCACCCAAGGTGTTCGACGAATTGCCCGAAAGACTTTTGCAATGGGCAAAAAGAAGGCCACTCAAGCCGAACCGGCTAAGAAGCGTAAAGCGAATGAATCCTCCTCACGACAAGCTCTTTTGGATGATGATCTCTCGGACCAATTCGGTGCCCCTTTCCCGATTTATTCCCGGAAGGAAGGAGAGACGTACTCCCGCCTCTCGCAAAAAGAGGTGGTGCGGCCTAAGGCGGTGGACTGGAATCTTTTGAATGACTTAGGCATTCTCGAGGACGTGATGAAGTACCTCAAAGTTCTCAACCTTACCGAGTATGCCAAGCTCGACGAGCCGTCGTTTCGAGGCCTAATGCTTGAGTTTTTCAGCACTTTTGTACTCGCCGATGGGAACGAGTATTTTACTTGTCGGTTTTGGGGGAAGGAGTACACGGTGGACAACGCGGTTATGAAGAGAGTGTGTGGCTTCAACTTCTCCAGGACGAGACACAAGTCCTTTGATTTCGACGCTCATAAGTGTTGGGCCGAACTTTCCCCGCACACGAAGTGGGATTCCGCCGGCATGCCCAACGGCCTAATCGAAGACTTAGCCACCGCGGTCGTGCACAAGTTCATTTGTTACAATATTTCCGGGAAGAAGGAAGCGAATAAAGTGAGCGAGATCGAACTTTTCCTTCTCTGGGTAATGCGAGCCGGCGTGTCGGTGTGCTCTATGACCTTCCTCCAGAACTCCTTGGAGATATCTCACTCAGTCAGCGTGGGACACCGGCACTTGGACATTTCGTTACCGCGCTGGCCATGCATTTCAACGTTGATCTGCAGGACTACAGACTTGACTGGTCCAAAAACAAGTCAGAGATGCGTTGCATCAATGAGCACGAGCTCAAGTCGTCCGACCTCATCAAAAGCCGGATCACCCCTCAAGAATACACGAAGCGCAAGGCCTACACGACCTACTTCAGGAAGCTCCAGCAGCTCCAGCAGAGCGCGTCAAACCCGGACCAGGCGGGGCCGTCTCGACAGCAGACGGGAGGCGACGAGCATGACCAGATGCACATCGACCACGACCTTTTCGTCCACCCTCCACCCGTGTGGACACCGGCCCCGAACCCACAGCCAGAGGTCCCTCCTCAGCAGCCACCGGGATGGTGGACCGCCTTCCAGACGCAGTACACGGCTGATATCCGTTCCATTCACGACCGCTTTGATGCCCAGGACTCCCGACTGGACAGTTTCAAGAGCCGTCATACCACCCAGTGGACCGGCTGGGAGACCCAACAAGCGGCACAATGGACCGGCTGGGAAACCCAACAGAAGACCCAGTGGGATCATTGGGAGACCCAACAGCAGACCCACTGGACTCAGATGGACACGCGTTTTGATGGTTTCAGTGATAGTCTCCGGTCGATCCGAGAGCGGCAGGATCAGCAGGATGCGAGATTGCACAGCTGGGATCAGCGGTTCACCCAGTGGGATACCCAGTGGGGCTCGGGACCCAGTCAGCCCTACCCACCACCGCCACCACCGAACGCACAGTGACTTGTCACTGTGCTTAGTATGTTTTCTTTTCCCTTTTCTCTTTTATTTTTTGTATAGTTTGCTCTTTTCGTGTCGGTTAACTATATGGTCTACTATCTTTCACTGCGAATCGACAATGGGGACATTGTCTGATTTTAAGTGTGGGGGAGTTTTACGTGCTTGGGTGACTATGTGGTAAACTTGTCTAGTTTTTCTTTTTAGGGTTGATTTTATTTCTTTCTCTTGTTGGTGGACCAGTCTAGTTTAGGTTTATGTGTTTTTTTTGAGTTGGACATTGGTGAATATCAAGACTGGTTTATGATTGTTTAATGACGTTGAGAAGTTGTGATGATGATCTTGAGTGGCATATTTTGATTTGTGGCTCGATTGCTTTGATTAATACTCATATATATATTTACCCGATGAGATTTGAGTCATTTTCATTTCTTGTGCGATATTGGTCTAAAGGTTGAATAAATCAGAACTTGCCTTGAGTCTGCTGTGAAATAAGTTGATTGGATTTGTGATAGGTGAACATGATAAAGGCATTCTTTGCTATTTGTATATCCTTTTTCTTCTCTCGAAAATAATTTTCGCTAGTCACCCCCTTTGAGCCTTACTTCTTATTTTCGTTGTTGACCCCGTGTTGATAATGTTTGAGAAGTGGATCGTGTTGAATATCGAAGTTATGAGGTGTTCATTATCGAAGTTGTTTTTTTTTTTAAAAAAAAAAAAAAAAAAAAAAAAAAAAAACCTGACGGATTATACTCTAATTGCATCAACCGTTCAATTACCGGCCACGAGCAATGAGTACGGAAAACCGGTCTAGGAGACTCGGGCAGAAAACCCGATGGCTAAACCTAGATAAGATGTCCATAAGGTTTCAAAAAAAAATATATATAAAAAAAAAAGAGATAATAATGTGGAAGTGTGTTGGTTTTGGTGAAGGATGGAGGACCGGTTAATACCGGCGGAGCTGATGATTATGGTTGAAGTGATGAGTTATGTTATATGCTATATTTGAGCCACTTGACCTATATTTATCTTACCCGACCCATTAAGCCTACATTACGTCCATAAAAGTCCTTTTGATTCACTGTCTCATTGATTTGATTGATTTAGAGTAGTGGTTAGATGATAGGCAAGCGTATGATCGATTTGGCTGACGACCAATTTGAGTGCTCCATCTTTTATTTTTGCAAGAAAATGAGTGAGGCATTATATCATATCTCCATTCTAGAGAGTTTGTGTTATCATGTGATTGAGTTCATTGTTGAGGTGTGTTCTCGAGATCATTGGAATTCTTTTTAACTTAGTTGATCAATCTGAGACTTTTCTC
Source organism: Striga hermonthica (assembly GCA_902706635.1). Lineage (NCBI taxonomy): Eukaryota > Viridiplantae > Streptophyta > Magnoliopsida > Lamiales > Orobanchaceae > Striga > Striga hermonthica. The sequence goes on along the minus strand of CACSLK010007779.1, from coordinate 6,265,502 downwards.
GTTTGAAACCGGTGTCCACTCTCTTTTGCTTGTTTTATTGCTTTCTCTTTTCTTTTTATTGTTCGGGACGAACAATGGATTTAGTGTGGGGGAGTTGTTCGTTCTGTTTTTGTCGTGTTTTCCTTGTTTATTTTGCATTTATTTTCCCCCATTTTAGGTTATTTTCTTTGATTCTTGGTCCAAATTGTGTCGTGTCTTGCATTTTCTTTATTATGTTCGTTTTTGGTTTTTCTTGCTTCTTTTTCCCGGTTTTCTGTGTTTTTCTTGTCGGTGGTGATGTGCAGGTCAGGTAGTTCGGTTGGGAAGTCACCATGCAAGATAACTATCTAGACGGATGAGTTGGGGTCGAGTAGGAAAAGACGGAATTCCGAGTCCGAATGCGTGGATATGAGCCCGGAAATCATAGCCATGTCACAGAAATCCTTCACCGCGGCCCGCGACAGTGTTCCCGCGGCCGCGGTGAACAAACCGCACTGCGCACCCAGTTTTCTTCACCGCGGCCGCGGAGAAGGAAGTCGCGGCCGCGGATAGGTCGGGAATTTGGAGCAAAGGTACAGAGGCAAAAACTCGCGGCCGCGGGACATGTCGCGGCCGCGAACCGTCCCTTCACCGCGGCCGCGGGACATGTGGCGGCCGCAGAGCGCGCGATTTCAGAATTTAAAATAGCAGATTTTTATTTTGAAGAGTGCATTCGTTTTTGGATCTAGTTTTTGAACTCTCTAGGGATTTTCACCCAAAAACTCAAATTGTCTCTTGTTTTTGATCTTGTGATTCGATCTTGGAGAGAAAAACTCCGAGATTCGACTTTTGGATTCGGTTTGCTCTTGTTTTCGACATTGGATTATTCAATCGTAAGCTTTCATTTGGTTTTATTATTGATTCGATGGCTTTGATTATTATGTTTGTTGATGTTGAATGCATGATGAGTAGCTAAATCCATTAGCTAGGGTTAGGGGAAGATCATTCCGGTTCGATTTTGTTCTTATGCATGATAATTGCTCAATCCTCTCGAGTTGTGCTTAGCCTAGGGTTTTGATGTTTGATCACCATCTTAATCTTATTAATCGATTTTATAACTGAAAAGGGAGAAATCGTTCGATCTAGGCTCGTTAGTAGTAAGCTTGTTCGTAATAGTATTGCTTATGTGTTGATTGTCTCAAGAATTACTCGTTTATGTCTATCCTCTTGTTACGAAAAGTTATTGAGGATAGATCTCTAGATGAATAGTTTTGTGAGGCCTTTAACCGAGTTTTTGTTTGCTCGTTAAGTGCATTGAGAACCGGAATTGATTGACCCCGATACCCTAGCTCCTTTATAATTATTTGAGTTTGAACTTGTGATTCCTAGTTTCGTCTAGTTTTTTCCAATTACTTGCTTTTCAGTTCGTAGTAGATAATATTAAACCAAATCAATCGAATTAGAGTGTTTAGGACTTTCTCATTATTTCGTGTGATTGAATATTCGCATCGAATAATCCGGCTAACCTTCCTCGTGATACGACCCGGTGTCGAATCTTTAGATTCTACTCCGGTTAAAAATATTTACAACATGCACATTGTCGACGTTCCTAATAGAACCCAACAACTGGTATCAGAGCCCAGGCTAATTCGACTTTGTGCACTATTCGAATTAGGGCTTGCGTGATATATGTGAATTAATTGTGTACAGACGCAGCGGTGGGACACCGCATAGTTTAAATGCTTTACTAGATCATTCATGTACGACCCCTGCGTGGGCCATAGGATCAATGTATGTAATTATATTATGTAATTGTTCGTTGGACCCGGTAAGCGCAGACATCTCTTGACGAGACGAGGCAGGCTACCCCGCGAACCCGTAGTTGATGGGATACGTGGTACTGACATACTCGTAGGCAGCTTGCTGTCAGATACGAGCATTGTTAAGGTGTTTGCAGACGGATACGCACAGACCTATGTCAACAGAAGTACGGGCGATGGCGGCAGTAGGCACACGCCAGCAGAGGAGACTCGATGGCGACTTTCCCGATGACGACTTGTTCAAGACGAAAAGTGGGAGTCACGGCGAAAAAGGAAATTCCAAGTCCTGAATCGGAAGACCCAGTTCAACAAGGACTAGACTGCGTTTCCCGAAAGATTGGAGATTGATTAAAATGGCCATGATAGTTGGATCTTAGTTCCTTGTTTATTATTGCCTATTAATCATGCATGTCCTAATGTGATTTAATTACTTTATGTGCAAGTTGAATTATTAGGAGCATGTTTAAGAAAATCCCTTTAAACTAAAAATTATATTATGTGTGTAATGGGTTGAAATAAATAACATCCAAGGCCTCCATTATAGGTTTGTCAGTGAAGTGATTTAAATCGAGCCCAAAGGACGTTTTATTTCACAGTTCACAAGGACAAATCTCCATCGGGATGGCTATAGTGAGCTATTTGAAAAGCGTACGGGTCACCCAAAGGTGGACATATAATTTTGGTAGTAAACTTAGTACCAATTAATGGGTTACACTTAAAGTGCAAATAATTACGATATTCCCAAAGGATAAGGTCGTTTTTATTCTTATAAAATTTATTTATAAGTTGATTGCGCTGGCCAAAAGTTCGACCAACTATTAGTTAAGTATTGCTTGGCAGTATGTTAAGCTAATGGAATTTATCCCTCCTCTTGCGACGGTTTGAACCGTAGACATCCACACTCAGTGGCCTGCGGGGATTCGGTGTTTTGAGGTGCCAGTGAATATATTCAAATATTGTTTTGAAGGGATCAATATTTGATGATTCGAAAACACTTGACTGAGTAAAGACTATGTTTGGATGATCCCAGGAATTCAAAATGTCTTTTCAATCTGTTAACCGTAATACTCAAAGATAATTTACTTGTTCAAACATGATTAGAAATAGAACTTGGATAGTGTCTAGTTTTGCTGAAGAATACAAGCCGAATGGCATGTGTATCTGGTTTAAGCAAAATAGACATAAAAAGATGAACTGTCCTATCCTTAATACAAGAAAGGTAAATCTTATTCACTGGAAAGTCGAAGCATTTTAAGTGGTGTTATCTATCAGTGCCTGGTATGTAGATACGTAACCACTAATTATGTAAAAAGGTTTCAGTGAACCAATAGACATGTGAAGGTTAGATTACCATCTAGAATGGGCTAGCTACGAAAGTAGCAACTATTGCAGTGGGAGTTATCTATTAAGTAGAATTTTTGGTTAATCGAGTAATTGTCTTTTCGTGCCAAGTTTTAGAAAGAATTCATATTCAGTTTCTAAATTGTGTGTAGATGAGAACGTGATGTTTTATCTATTTGGTACGTAGGTAAACGATATGCTCAGTGACCCAATATGTCTCACAATGCAGTAGGTGAAATTAGTAACACGTCGACTGGAACCAGTAAGAAGAAAGGTCCTTCAATAAATGAATCATTACATTAATTTGGCATCTAGTATTTGGGATTTTAGTATTAGTGGAATTCAAAGGTGGATAGGCATTGAACTCATGGGTTATTTAGGAATGGATGAAACTATCAGACCTATGAATTATACTTGGTAGCTAAAATTACAAAAATGACTTTTTGAAGATCAAGGGTTAGAAGATAAATAAATGTTAAGGTTGGTTCATCCGATTTGTGAAGTTCTATGATTTTAGGACAAAAGATAGTTTTGAATATTTTTCTTCGAAGAAATTTGTTCAAAACAGGGTACATTAAGTGACATAAGTTTGAGTACATCGAAAGAGTGCAATGGCAGTTATGGAAAGGTGTCGAGTTTAATGTAACAGTGGCATTGCGATTGAAATCGTAGTGACTAATACCTTTTGGAAAATCATAGAAATACTTATTGGAAGTTGAGGTTCGATCTCAACGGGTTTCACCTGGTTCATCGCAACAGGACGGTGCGACAGACCGAAGGAAAATGTCTCTCTAGAAGATTGGTTATGTCAATGATGAGTTATTTGGAATTTCGTTTTTTTTTCGTATTGGAGTTGTGCAAATAGCATGATAAGTTCCGAACATAATCCTATCTAAGTTTAGGAGTCATTACTCTGAATGAATTGTTGCCAAGACTTAGGCCTTGTCAGGAACATATTCGGATTCAGAGCATTTCAGCACATGTGCTGGAAAGTTGATACTAATAAGATTGGAAAGGATGTTCGGAAATTAGGATACTTGTGGGATACTTCATGGTAACGAGAAATGAGTGGATTATTATAGTACTAAAAGCCAGAATATGTTCGTTAGCGCGGATTCTGATTTTTAGAGGAATACTAATTAATAAATCACTATGTTCATTTGTAGAATTGTTTTAAGGAAAGATAAAGGTAAAGTTCAACTTTATTACCAAGTGTACAAATGTGATACCACAAGGAAAAACTGCAACACGTATTTTGTGTTATACACCTTTGCAGAGGGAACCTCGTTGTAGTGGGAGGGTTGCAAGACAACTCCATTCGTGATAATAAGAGAGTCGTTGGACTCAGTCTGTATTAATCACAAGTTCATGGAATTCAATTTTGAGAAAGTCTCGGACTTAGTCTCTAGTAAACTTAAATCGATCCCTAGTTATACAATGAGGAGATCCAAGACAAGGATGCATAAACTTAGCAAAGTTTTAATAATTTCTGATTTAGGGTCATGGACTCTTATCAGATCTGGGTTCTTATAGAATTACCAAGTAGCAAACTTGCTATTGGACGAAATCTATAAATGAAGACTTTAGTACAAGGCTTGTTGTGAAATAGCAGACTCAAAAAGAATGGGATCTATTATGAGTTAGCTTTTCACCAGTAGCCGTGTTTAAGTCTGTACATATAAAGGCTTGATGTGAAATGGTTAACTCAGAAAGAATGAGATCTATTATGAGTTAATTATTTCACCGATTGCCTAATTTAAAGCTGATGCCATTCATATGAGTTATGAGTTAGGCAAAGTGGTTGTCAAGACATTTTCCTTAACCGGAAGTCTTGTAGGAATATCCACAGAGCAGCACCCAGAAATGTTCATTGGAAAAGAGCTAAAAAGCATATTGTCAGTAGGCTGACAAAGTCCATTTAAAGGACTGTGGTGGGCCGATCATTTGGTTGATAAGTTCGAATCATGGATTTGATTATTCACCAAATGAGCATTGTGTGTGGCGCAATGGAAGCGTGGTGGTATTTTTGTACTATGCGTAGACAACATCTTGATCACTGGAGACAGTGTGAAAATGTTGACAAACACAAGGGTATGATTATACAAGTAGTGGTACATGAAAGATTCGGAATCAACAGATATTCTTGAGATTGAGCATCACAAGAAAGATATGTTGCGATTATCCCAATTTTCATGTACAGACTGTCATAAAGCTCATTTTATTTGCATGGTACAGAGGCAGTCCTTATGCATGGCAAGCGGAAGCCTAGTATATGCAATAGCTGAGGCCTGATATTTATTTGCATGGTTAGTAAATATCGAAGTAATCCTAGATGGGAGCAATGGTTCATGGTAGGACATAAGATAAAGCGCCGTAAAAGGGCTAAGGATAATATGTAAGGTTACCAGATGAACCATAAGCAACCTTTGGATTACAAAGGATTCTGATTTCTAATCAGACATGAACAACAAGTAAAAACCACCTTATGGTTTGTGTTCACTTGTGGGAACCAAGTAGATTAGAGGAATGTCAAGCGGTGATGCGTTGACGGATTCCACTATGAACTCAGTACGTCCCTTCCCAAATGGCGAGCGACGTAGAGATTGGATTTGCCATTGAACTAAAAATGTGAAACCTCGTCTAGCCAGGTCAGGTCACAATTTATTTGTGATGACAGTTGGTGCAGTTACAGACAGAGAGGAATCACAAGTTCATAAAGCAAGTGACACATAGAGCAAGTACGCCCGTTGCAAAGGACTGCGACAGTGGATGTTTGTCGCCTAGTTACATCGGTAGACAACCAGGTAAATCCTTTTAGGATTGGCTTTCCAGCGAAAGCGGATGATGGCCATGTTAAAGGATTGGGAGTCGGATGTATGGCAGAAAGGGCAATAGTTCTTTGAGAATTGAGATTGAAAGAGAATCGTGGTTAGCAATAGCCATGAGCTTATTAAGCATAAGTGGGAGATTGTTAGAGGTATGCTGTAAAAGCTCCTGATATAGCCATACTGACGTATAACGGTTCAATACCATCGCGGTTCAGAGATTACCGAGTCGACTTACGCGAAGTCGACTCTGTCCGCAGATTCTTTATGGTATTTCCGGTAAAGGGTCCAGGCATTTCTCCCAGTCGACTTCCACATGTCGACAAGCATAAGTGGATTTCCTCTTGGAAGACGGTCAAACGCGTGAGGATCTACTAACATTTGAATATGGCCCAGTCGACTAGAGTTGATATCCCGAGTCGACTGAGGAAGTCTTGAAGCTCATAAGATCTCGACGACTCTAGTGCACTTCAACATATCGAAGGACAGTTGTTAAGGATAAGAAGGAAGCTACCAAAGATAAGAAAGAATCTAGATGTTGACTAGGAAGTGGACGGAATGCGAACCGACCAGGGTATTTTGGACATTGCCAGTAAGTCAGCCAGGGCATTTTGGGGACTTCAGGTAAATGTTTTACTTCTATATAAAGGAGCTGAGGTAAATCCAAAACCCTAACTCCCATTCATTGTACATTCTTCTCCATTGCTGCTGCTCCCTCAGAGCAGCTCTTTTCACCCTTTTCGCATACTGACTTGAGCGTCGGAGGCTCTACGCCGGAATCCCTCCGGCGTTGAGTTCTTGTAGGGTTCTGGCAGTTCGATAGCAATTTAGAGACCATCAAGACAGATCTGAGCTCGTTCCCATTGGTTCATTCCAGATTTGGGCGATTTTCCACCGGTTCACCCCAGATCCGAGAATAGACCCATCATTTTGGCGTCGTCTGTGGGTAGTTCTTGAAGGAATTAAGAGCTTTACACCTAGCTTTGATCTATCTCCGATGGCTGAGAAGGAAGGACTGTAGAGAAACTTAAACGAGGATTTCAGGGGAGCATAGACAGATAAACGACCACCGACGATCCCCTGCCCTAGGCCACCGCTCCAGGTGCTGGGATTTCCGCCGTTTGGGATGAACGCGCCGGCGGGGGGGCGTGCGGGAGAAGAAACGCCAATTACCCCACCTGGAGTCAAGATCCCCGTGCTTACTCAAGGGGAGACCAGCCACATGAAAAACACTAGCGGAGAAGTCAATGGCCGTGAGTCAACCGAGACGACACTAAGCCTGGGAAAGCAGCCTGGACTGCTCGAACAAGAAGGTAGACCGCCGCCCCAAGCCGAGGAACAAACACTGACCATGACGAGAAGCGAGATGCAGAGAATGATCGCGGAGGCAGTAGCGGCCCAACTCAAACAGACGCAAGTCGAACAACCAAGGGTTGAGCGGCCCAGAATCGAGCAAGCAAGGGTTGAGCGGCCCAGAATCGAGCAAACAAGGGTTGAGCAGCCTCAAAATGAACAACCACCCCTGGAACACGAGCAGCAAGCGCAGTCGCAGGAGAGGCAGAACAGAAGAGTCGATGAAGAGGAATCCTCTGTCAGGACTGTCAATCCATAGGCAAGAAACGACACCCTGGAGCAGTTATTAACGCAGGTGCGAGATTTGCAGGCTCGGGTCGAGGGGAGGAAAATAGAAAGCTCGAGGGGACACCCTTTTTCACAGCATATTCTAGACGCCGACTTGCCTCAAGGGTTCAGGGAGCTCAACATCTGGTATGATGGATCAACTGATCCCTCTCGACATCTAAGGAGTTTTGAAAACATGGCAGTACTACACCGTTACAACGATCCCGTTCAATGTCGAGCGTTCCTGACGACTCTGCGAGGACCAGTGCAGAATTGGTTTCATCAATTGCCCCCGGGAGCCATCAGGGACTTTGACGGATTTAGCTCAAGTTTTCTGAACCAATTCGCAAGTGTAAAAGCCCAAGAAAAGTCTTACCTTACTCTGATAGGTATGCAACAGAAAGAAGGGGAAACATTGAGGGATTACGTGGCGAGGTACACACGGGCGTGCGTCGACGTCCCCTCAGCCACTGAGGAAATTAAGTCGGGAGGACTCACTCGAGGACTACTCCCGAGATTATGCAGAAACTCTAACGACCCGGGAGGACGTTCGATGAGGTGTTAGGAAGGTGCGCCAAGTACATGAATGTCGAGGAAGCTGAAGCCGACTTTTTTCAAGCAGCTAAAGCAAAAGCTGAGTCTCGGGACGAGAAGAAGGATAAGAAACCAATCGCGACGGGAGAAAGGAAAGGATCCCCGAAGTCAGAAAGGGAGGGGTGGTCAAGGGGATGGAGGACAACTCAATATACCCCCCTGTCAGCCTCGAATGCAAGGATATTGGAGGTAATGGAGAAAGAAATTCGCGAAAGTGTTGTCAGGTGGCCACGGACGAGGAAGGATGGACCGAAAAAGCCCAAAAGCGATCTGTATTGTCGATTCCACAAGGACTACGGGCATAATACCGACGAATGTCGACACCTAAAGAATGAGATCGAGAGGCTAATCAAAGCAGGCCATCTAAAGGAGTTCGTTTATAAGGATCGAGATCGAACCAGTCGGCGGAGGGAGAGAAGCAAGAGCCCTCGCAAGAGAGCGAGGAAACCCGACAAGGAGGAGTTCCCTCAGAAAAGAGGATTAATTCATATGATATTCGGAGGGCCAACTGATGGAGATTCAAATCGAGCCAGAAAGGCGTATGCTCGAGGACACCACAGGAAAATTGAAGTGCAACAGGTCGAGGAAAACGGTCCAGTGATGAATTTTGGGCCAGCAGACATGGGAGAAGTCGAGAGACCTCACAACGATGCCCTAATGATCACAACTCAAATATCAGGCTATGAAGTGCAGAGGATCTTTGTCGACACGGGAAGTTCGGTGAATGTAATCTTTTACAATTGTCTTAAATGGATGGAACTCGACATCGAGCTTCCACCCCTGCACACCTCTCTTTTTGGGTTTAATGGCTCGTAAGTCGCACCCCTAGGAGAAACCACGCTCACTGTCGTCCTCGGGGAAGGTGACTTGAGGAAGGTAAAGATGGTGCGATTTGTTGTAGTCGACATCGAGTCGGCTTATAACGTGATCCTAGGAAGGCCAGCGCTCAACGCATTTCAGGCGGTGGTGTCGACCTACCACATGAAGCTGAAGTTCCCCGTCGGAGATAAAGTAGGGGAGGCCCGAGGAGACCAGAGACTGTCAAGAACCTGTTACCAGATAGCAGTGAGAACAAACCAACGAAGGGAAGTAAAGGAAGGGAAAAAGTCGGTGTCAAATGAAAAGAGACAAAGGGAGAGCGACCTTGAGCCGCACGGAGAATTGATGGAAATTCAAATCGGGGAAAAAGAGGAGCAGAACACTAAAGTAGAGGGAGAGTTGGAAGATGAGTTGCGTCGACAGTTGGTGGGACTGTTGAAAGAATTCAGAGACATATTTGCTTTCTCCCCTGAAGAGTTGACGGGAATCGATCCCGACGTCATGGATCATAAACTTAATGTTGACCCCCTGAAAAAGCCCGTGAAGCAACGACTTAGGCATCATGGGGCGGAGATCGATAAAGCAATTGAGGTCGAGGTGGATAAGTTACTGAAAGCCAAACATATAAAAGAAATTCAATTCCCAGAATTGATATCGAACACAGTGATGGTGAGAAAAGCGCTAAATAAGTGGCGTATGTGCATTGACTTTCGCGATTTAAATTTAGCTTGCCTAAAGGATCACTACCCCCTGCAAAGAATCGACCAGCTGGTCGACTCCACAGCTGGCTGTCAATTGCTAAGTATGATGGACGCATTCCAGGGATATCACCAAATCCCGTTGGCTCCAGAGGATCAAAGCAAAGTTAGTTTCGTCACGAGCAAGGGGACATATTGTATGTCGTCATGCCTTTCGGGCTTAAAAACGCAGGGGCAACATACCAGAGGTTAATGGATCGAATGTTCAAATTGCAGATCGGGCGAAATATGGAAGTGTACATGGACGATATCTTGGTGAAAAGTAGGTCCTCGATCTCGCATGTGGAGGACTTGAGGGAAACATTTATGATACTAAGAACATTTGGAATGAAGCTAAACCCAAGTAAGTGAGCCTTTGGAGTAAGGGCAGGACGATTCCTGGGCTATGTCGTGACTGAGAGAGGCATCGAGGTAAATAAGGACAAAGTGCAAGCCATACTCGACATGGCCCCGCCAAAAAATGTTAGAGAAGTGCAAGTCCTGACAGGTCGAATTGCAGGCCTAAGTCGGTTCATAGCTCGAGCTGCGGAAAGGAGTTTCCCATTCTTCAAGTTACTCAAGAAAAAAGCTTTTAAGTGGAATGACAAGGCTCAAATGGCATTTAAAAAGTTGAAGGAGTTTCTGAGCGAGCTACCGTTGTTAACAAAGCCAGAGTCGGGCGACGAGTTGGTGCTCTACATCTCGGTGGGAATATTTTCTCTAAGTTCTGTATTACTGCGAGAAACTGGAGGGGCCCAACAGCCGATCTACTATACAAGGCGAGTACTTCAAGGCGCAGAAGCGAGATATTCCGAAGTCGAGAAGGCCGCAGTAACATTAGTAATCACAGCCAGAAAATTGAGGCCATATTTCCTTAACCATGTGATAATAGTAAGGACGAATTTCCATCTCGGAGAAAACCTGGGTCGACCTACTGTCTCGGGTCGACTCGTAAAATGGGCAGTTGACTTAGCGAATTTTCCATCAGGTATGAACCGCGACGAGCTATAAAAGCTCAAGCTCTAGCCGACTTTATCCAAGAGGGGACTAAGGGAGCAAGCAAGAAATGGATAATGCACGTCGATGGGTCCTCGTCAGCCAGGGGATCTGGTCTGGGAGCAACAAAGCAGAATACGAAGCTCTAATTAAGGGGATTCAACTGGCAATCGGGGGAGGAGCGACGGAAATCATGGCACATTCTAACTCACAGCTTGTTGTGGGGCAAGTATTGGGAAATTGCGAAATCAAAGAGGATCGGATGATAAAATATGTCGAAGAAATTCAGAGCTTGGTGCAAGGCTTAGAAAGTTTTGAGCTGACGCAAGTGCCTCGAGAAGAGAACAAGCGAGCCGATTGGCTCGCAAGAATCGCAAGTTAGAATGAAGGAAAAATGGGGAATCATATTACCACACTACACTTAGAAGGGAGTGTCCTAAGTGAGACAATGGAGGTCGACGAAAAGCAGGATTGGCGAAGAGCAATCCGCGAGCTATTACAAAGTCGAGTGCCAGAAGGAGATAAGCAGGAGGCGGAGAAAGCAGCCCGATATTTGAGTAAATATTTTGAGATCGAAGGAGTTTTATATAAGAAGTCAATGGTCGGACCCCACCTGCGATGCGTTTCTGAAAAAGAAGGGGATCATGTCTTGAAGGAGATCCATGAAGGATGTTGCAGAGCGCATGTAGGATCGCGAGCCCTAGCTGGGAAAGCCCTTCGAGCAGGCTATTATTGGCCCAAGATCTGAAAAGCAGCCGAATAATTAGTACAGGGATGCAACAGATGCCAGCGCCATGGTCGAATCCCCCACATTCCAGCCGAGGCAATGACGACAATCAACTGCCCGATCCCTTTTGCTCAATGGGGAATCGACTTGGTAGGCCCGTTGCCGATGGGAACAGGGCAAAGGAAATTCATGGTGGTTGCCGTCGACTACTTTAGTAAATGGGTTGAGGCAGAGCCCCTGGCGAAAATCACTGAAGACAAAATGATACAATTCCTGTTCAATAATATCTGCTGTCGATTCGGGATCCCAAAGATCTTGATTTCGGATAATGGAACGCAATTTCAAGGAAAACGGATCCAGGCGTGGTGTATCGACATGGGGATCAAGAAGCGATTCGCCTCAGTTGCGCACCCACAGGCAAATGGCCAAGTCGAAGTGACAAACAGAACCATCCTGCAGGGGCTAAAGAAAAGATTAGAAAAAGCATCTGGTGCCTGGGTCGACGAGCTGACAACGGTCCTATGGGCCTATAGGACGACCCTAAGAAGTTCAACAGGACAATCACCATTCCACATGGTTTATGGAATGGACGCTCTATTGCCTATCGAAGTCGGCTTAGAATCTCACAGGTCGACATTCTATACAGAAAAGACCAATGAAGAGTTAGCAAAAGAAGCCCTCAACATGATAGAAGTGTTAGAGTAGTATACCCGGCGTTCCAATCTGATTGGACGTATTCTACTTGTAAA
>CACSLK010007779.1:6234827-6253216 GCA_902706635.1 Striga hermonthica | reverse complement strand
AAAATTTTAAATTCCGCTGTAAACTCTGTTCCGTACGGTATATCGAACCCAACAAGAAGAAGTGCGAGAGGAAGCCTGGCTGCGATCCGTGGAGTACAAGCAGAAGATGCGTGCAGCCTTTGACAGGAAAGTCCGCACTAGACGATTTCAAGTGGGAGACCTCGTCCTCAAGCGAGCAGATGCTCTTAAACATGTCGGGAAGCTTGAAGCCAACTGGGAAGGACCTTACACCATCACCAAAGTGCTCGAAAGAGACGCATACGAACTCAAAGATGGCGAAGGACGACAGTTGCCGCGATCCTGGCACGTGATTCATCTCAAACGCTTTTATGCCTAAGATAGTATTTCAAACTCTTTTTGTATTGAACAATGGCTAATCAAATTCAGTAATGCAATGACTCCCAATTTTATGTTTAAGTTGTGATTCTTACATTTCCATGTTGATTTAATTATAACTAGAAAAATCAAGTCTTTCGGAACGGCTATAAAGCCGATTAACCCAAACAACTACAAAGTTGTATGCCTCGAGCGATTATCTCGGCAAGGCTATAAAGCCCGCGACTACAAAAGTCGACTTAAACAACTAAAAAGTTGTATGCCTCGAGCGAAATCTCGGCAAGGCTATAAAGCCCGCGACTACAAAAGTCGACTCAAACAACTACAAAGTTGTATGCCTCGAGCGAAATTTCAGCAAGGCTATAAAGCCCGCGACTACAAAAGTCGACTCAAACAACTACAAAGTTGTATGCCTCGAGCGAAATCTCGGCAAGGCTATAAAGCCCGCGACTACAAAAGTCGACTCAAACAACTACAAAGTTGTATGCCTCGAGCGAAAGTTCAACAAGGCTATAAAGCCCACGACTACAAAAGTCGACTCAAACAACTACAACGTTGTATGCCTCGAGCGAAATCTCGGCAAGGCTATAAAGCCCGCAACTACAAAAGTCGATTTTTAAACAATTACAAAGTCATCTCAAACAGAACTCGTCGAGTCTATAACGCCTACGACTGTAAAGTCATTCTAACTACAGTGTATAAGCAAATGGAGTATCGATAAATTTACAACTACGAAGTTGTAAGTAAAGTCTCGATTAATTCATAAATACTGCGTTGCGGGTGCATGAAAACTCAAGTAAAAATAAAACGAAAGATAGCATTTAAAAGAGGTTCATTACAAGAGTCGCCTCGACCTTTACAATCTGAAGAACCAGATCGAGACAAAAACGAACAATAAGAATAAATGACAGAAAAAGTCACAGAAAATAAAAGGCAACAAGCCCAAAAGAACAACTAAGAAACAGCGTCTTCATCGCTCCCCTCGAGGGTGGTCACTACCCGACCTTCTTCATGGCTGGGCCCGTCAGACTGGATTGGAGAAGTCAAGGGAGCCTCCAGCTGATAAGAGAGCCTGGCATCTCGGATAGTCTTGGCCTCGAGACCAGACCACCATGGGTAGTCGTCCGGAAGGGATGGATCGCCTTCGTAACCATCAGGGTTGGGAAGCGCACGCTTCATCGCCTCGCGGTCGAGTTTCCCAGCAAACTCAGATCCCGCCACCACAGCCTCCCATGCGTCGAAAGCATGGTCGACATATTGGACGGTGGCAGGGCAAAGCTTGTCGAGAAACAAAGGAGAATTGCAGAAAGCCTTGACGACTTCCTTGCGATAGGCCTCGACAAAGGCGGAGCCTAAACCAGTCTTTAAGAATGACTTTCGGCCCTGCACAACGCAGATGTCCACCTCATACATGTTCTCTTCCCGAGCTTTTTTGAGATCGGCCCGGAGCTTCTCGTTGTCGTGCTGAGCCACGGCTTTGTCGGCCTTCAGCTTGTCGACTAAAGCCCTGGACCCCTCTAGCTCCTTCTTCAGCTGATCAATTTCCCTAAGTTGCGCCTCGCATCTATCCTCGAGGGCCTTAGTGGAAGAAGTAGGAGCCTTGGTACCCGCCTCGAGGCCAGGAAGAATGGCCGCTAAGAACTACAAAAAAAAGAAAAGTAAGCAAATAGTGCAAGAGTAAATAAACATGAATACTAGACTCGAGCAAGAAGCACCTACCCGAGTGAGGCACTGTGTAGCGTAGCAAGAACGCTCATAGTCATTCCCTTCTATGCGGGCCTTGTCGGCCTCGGGGAGTAGAGAATTTAGGTACCTAGCCACCTTATGCGGCTCCGGATGGTTCCAGAGCCGAGAGGGCATCCTGACCATCACATCCTTATAAGTAACGGATGATTCTGTTCGCTTAGATGCAACATTCCCCTCGACTATCTTCTCCTTACCCTTGTTGACTTTACGGCGCTTAAGGTCGCCGGGGAGCAGCGGAGGGGCACGATCATCTTGAGGCCTCTTACGGGCACTGGGACCTGAGGACTTGAGCTTCTTGGCAGCGACAGTCGACTTCGTGCCGGACCCGCCGGGTGGGAGAGGGGCAGATCCGCAGGCTAGCTGCCTAGTGGGTTGTTTTATCATCACCTCAAAGCGCTTGAGTGCCTTAACTAAAACAAAAAATAATAAAAGCGAAGATTAGAAGAAAATAAGAAACAAAACTCGACATTGTATGGAATGCTGAACAGCTTACGAGGATCATCGAGCCGAGATATATCGTCATACAAAACAATTCGGGCGTGATTGACCAACTCACGGTATTTTATTATGCGTCGAGCACTATAAGTACACTTATTCAGCTTCTTTAAAAGTTTTTCGAAGTTCTCGGATCGAGACCGTTTATTCTGTTTAACTTTAGTACTTATCCAATTATTTGCATAAGGATAAGCACCGGCGGGAGGCCGAATAAAGACAAATTTCAACTTCCACTCTGGGATATTTGAGGAAAGGTCGTCGAGAATGGTAACGCCGGAATGGCGGATCAAACAATGAGCCCCCTTTTGAAGTCGATAACTATAATAGTAATGAAAAAATTCGGCCGAGAAGAAACAGAGAATTATACGAGAAACGACGATAAAAGCTATCATGATACAAAGAGCATTTGGAGAAAACTGATTTATTGGGATACTATACAAGTCACTTATCTCCAAAAGCTCGACTTGGATAGGAAAGCGCAGGCCGAAAATGATTTGGTCGACAAAGAAAGTATGGTAAACCTCTGGAGGATAGGCAAAATCGCTGTCAGGACCTGGGGTAATCAACTCCCAATCGGAGGGAAGCCCGCTAAACTGCCTAAAACTCTCGAATTGAGCAGCAGAGGCATAAGGAAAAGGGTTCAAAGTAGCCAATTTGGCCAGAGAACAGGCTATCGATACAACCTCTCGAGGATCGACGAGAGGGGTAATTATTGAAACAGGTACAGGGCTTGTACTATACACGGGAATATCTAACAAACTAATAGGAATACCTCGAGGAATTAAATCGAGGCGAGGAGAGCCTTCCCGAGGACTCCTCATTATTTCCACTAGACCACCATCCAACAAGGCCTGATCATATTCAGCCCAGTCGACTTTGGGTGTAGAAACACGCGATGAAGAGGAAGGAGGAGAGACATGGACCGTCCTATAACCAGTTATCTCGACTGAACCCGAGTCAGATTGGTTGAGGCCCCTATCAATCAGTCTGTCGAGCGTATCAGGAGACGAGCCGGAATGGGAAGCTAGAAGGAAAAGAAACAAAAACAAAGATCAGGCATGACGAGACAAAATCAAGCAAAGCACAGTTGACTCATCTAAATCGACAACAATATGAAAGAGGGAGAAAATAATATGGTGTGATTCGATGGAAACAGGGCGGTGAGTCGACATGAAGCCAACCCAAGGAAAGTACAAAAAGAAAGAAAACGGATGTCGATAAGAATCGACATAATAAAAGTCGACAAATGGTTACACGCTGTAACCCAGCCACACGCTAACAGTTAACCTAAAAGGAGAGTATGCATACAAGATCCAACATAGAACTTTCAAGAAAAAGTTGAAGAACACGAAGAACACAGGGGCCAAGAAAAACCCGAAAACCAGAAAATAAAAGAAAGAAAGAATAGAGTAGTAGAGAGAGTAAAGCACTTACCCATATTACTCATGACGGTCTGAAAGGTGATTAGGATGCCGGAACTGTGAAAAAAATCGCCGGAGAAAAAAAAAGGCTCGGATTGCTAGATCGCCGGAAGTTGCAAAGAAAATTTGGAAGAGGTAAAAAGTGTTTAAGGAAGAAGTTCAATTTCATTTATAAGAGATGAGGATAGATGTTAGCCGTTAGATCAACAAGAAAACCAACGATCCTGATGAAGCACAGAATACGAAGAGTCAGCGATTGATGGGACGCGCGTCACTAGTAGGGGTTTTCGAAATTCAAAATTCAAAAAAGAATGTTAACATCAGTCTCATCTGGAAAAATAGTCATTAATGAAGATATTCGACCCAGATAGCGAGACATGATAAGTAACCAAGGAAATCGGATATCCCAAAGTCAAGAAGAAGTGACAATCACCCCCTTTTCGCATCGATTTCGACACAATTGCCAGAATATATCAAACTTTTTGAAACGGCTATATAGCCGGTCCAATCCATCTCAACTTCGACCAGCTCGCAAGAAGGGTTGGGAGAAGACGACTCGAAAAACTCAGTTCAACAGCTACGAAGCTGTCGAAACTGTTGCTCGACTTCGACCAGCTCGCAAGAAGGGTTGAGAGAAGACGACTCGAAAAACTCAGTTCAACAGCTACGAAGCTGTCGAAACTGTTGCTCGACTTCGACCAGCTCGCAAGAGGGGTTGGGGGAAGACGACTCAAAAAACTCAGTTCAACAGCTACGAAGCATCGAAACTATTGCTCGACTTCCACCAGCTCGCAAGAAGGGTTGGGAGAAGACGACTTGAAAAACTTAGTTCAACAGCTACGAAGCCGTCGAAACTGTTGCTCGACTTCGACCAGCTCACAAGAGGGGTTGGGAGAAGACGACTCGAAAAACTTAAGTTCAACAGCTGCGAAGCTGTCGAAACTGTTGCTCGACTTCGACCAGCTCGCAAGAAGGGTTGGGAGAAGACGACTCGAAAAACTTAAGTTCAACAGCTGCGAAGCTATCCAAACTGTTGCTCGACTTCGACCAGCTCGCAAGAAGGGTTGGGAGGAGACAGTAGGACGAAATAGGAGAACCAAACAATTAAATAAAAAACTATAGCTACGAGAAAAACGACAAAATGTAAAAGCAGCACAATAAACATTATATTAAAGGGAAATCCATTACATCCGAAGCCATCTCAATCTTTACATTATGAAAATAGGATGAGGTGGTACAAAAAAAAAGGGGGGAGTTAAATCTAAGATAACTGACAAATAAAAACACTTGAAGAGATGAAAAGTCTGAGATCCAAGATCTAACAAGACAATCGCCAGAAATTCGCATAAAAATACCCAGAAAATCTGATGAACATGCAAAAATCCAAGCACAGTGCCCAGAAAAGCAAAAAAGAGAGAGAAGAAAAAAAATCGCACATAACAGTAAAGCGAAAGGCAAAGAGAACTTACTCATACTCATGGTGGTTGATGTAGAACGCCAGAATGAGAAAAAAGTGCCGGAAAGCTTGAGAATGATGTGTTTGCCGGAGAATAAGAGTTCAGGAAGATGGAGTGCGAAAAGTGAATAAGAGAAAAGGAGGAGAATATTTATAGGGGAAGTGGAAGAAACCCTAGCCCTCAGATTAAAGGCAGATTCAACAGATGAGATGGTGCACGGAATACGAAGCGGTGGAAAGAGAAAGCGTCTTATCAAAGCTCAAGACCCCATTTTCGAATTTTGAAATTTAAAAAGATTCAGACTTATCCAACCAATTCGAAATCTGATTGGATAAACAAGTCGCTTTACGAGTCGAAATAATGAGTAGACGTGGCGTAGAGCAAGGATGGGCGACATGGTATATGAAAAGATTCGAGTGAGACCCTCAGTCGACAAAATTTACTCGTAAGCTCAGAGTAACTTCGAGTAATTTTCGGGGAGGGGACTAGATGATATAGCGATACTGACGTATAACGGTTCAATACCATCACGGTTTAGAGATTACCGAGTCGACTTACGCGAAGTCGACTCTGTCCGCAGATTCTTTATGGTATTTCCGGTCAAGGGTCCAGGCATTTCTCCCAGTCGACTTCCACATATCGACTAGCATAAGTGGATTTCCTCTTGGAAGACGGTCAAACGCGTGAGGATCTACTAACAATTGAATATGGCCCAGTCGACTCGAGTTGATATCCCGAGTCGACTGAGGAAGTCTTGAAGCTCATAAGATCTCGACGACTCCAGTGCACTTCAACATATCGAAGGACAGTTGTTAAGGATAAGAAGGAAGCTACCAAAGATAAGGAAGAATCTAGATGCTGACTAGGAAGTGGACGGAATGCGAACCGACCAGGGTATTTTGAACATTTCCAGTAAGTCGGCCAGGGCATTTTGGGGACTTCAGGTAAATGTTTTACTTCTATATAAAGGAGCTGAGGTAACTCCAAAACCCTAACTTCCATTCTTTGTACATTCTCCTCCATTGCTGCTGCTCCCTCAGAGCAGCTCTTTTCACCCTTTTCGCATACTGACTTGAGCGTCGGAGGCTCTACACCGGAATCCCTCCGGCGTTGAGTTCTTGCAGGTGTTCTCGCGGTTCGATAGCAATTTGGAGACCATCAACACAGATCTGAGCTCGTTCCCATCGGTTCATTCCAGATCTGGGCGATTTTCCACCGGTTCACCCAGATCCGAGAATAGACCCATCAGCTCCTATTTACAGATTCTATCAATTCCATTTTGATCTGGCAATCATGTTTCGGTCAAAGTACATATGCTTGCAGTTTATTTATTTATGCAATCATACTCCATGTCTTATATTGAGGTAGTGTGGTTCGAAGAGTTTCAAACAGAAAGATCACCTATCGGTTCCTTATTAGACTAAACTATTCGTTCACAGTCTAGACTGGCAGTGAGACCCTACTTGGAAAAGGACTGTAGTGTATTCTTGATTCAGTTGGTCTTTGACTGAAGGATTACACTAGCACTTATGTTAAGTGTTGAACAGGACCACAGAAGGATAAGATTATGAGACTCACTGACCGTTGTTGTAATCTAGACCTTCTGTAATTGATGCGTACTCTTAAGCTGTAAGCTAATATAAAATGGGCATATGTATTCATTACTTATTTATTTGATTTATCAAGGGTGAGTCTTATTTTGCTAGGATGACATACACGGTATTTTGGTAAATAAGTGTGTTTACATGATGTGCTGTTATAAATTATTTACGGTCACTGTGTCCCAGTGCCTGGGTTGATGACGTCCCCGAAATGAGCTCAGGAAGGAATATTATGTCAAGCCCTGCAGGCAGATGTGTTATCCAGCATAATGATTAAGGATCTGAGTGGTACTAGTTTCGGAAATGAATAAGAAGTTGATTAATTATTTTGTCAGTAATTTAATTAATCAACGGACGTTATATCTTAAACATGGGGAGATAAATCGATCAATTGGATTAATATATTTAATCAGTGGAAACGAATTAATTGTAATTCGGAGCTAAATGGGGAGAGCAATAATATTACTCTAGTGGAATATTTTATTATTTAATTCCAAGATTAGGAATTAAGAATTAATTTTATTCCATATTAATTAATTTAATTAGGAAAATAAATATTCCTACTAGGATCTTCTCTAGGAATTAGGAGACTAAGGAGTCTTCTAGAAGATGAAAATTATTTGGAGATATATTTCTTACATTAGATTATTAATTGGAGTAGAATTAGGTTTCCTAAATTAGGAATTAATTATATTCCAAAATTCCCTAAGGATGGGAATATTCCTTCTAGATATTACCTAGGGTTAGGAGACTATGGAGTCTTCTAGAAGGTAATGAATTATTAGAAATATTATCCTAGATGGGAAAAGGAGATGGAAGATAATTAGGATTCCTAAACCTAAAGGAATAAGCCCATATTTAGCACCTCCTTTAGGTCCCTATTGTAGCCTATAAATACACTAGGTCCCCTAACCTCTTAAACATGCTTTACACGTTTTTTTCTCCCCGAAGGGCTGGAGAAATTCGGCCTCTTCAAGCGAGAAAGAAAGAGAGAGATTCTTTATCGAGAGAAAATTCGGTTAGCACCGTAAGGTCTTAGAAGAAGATGATCAAGAGGTTTTGGGAAATCTAATAAATTGCTCCACCAAGATTTATTAGAGATCGTGTAAAGGTCATACAATAGAAGATCGAAGGTTGTTATTTCGTATCTCGTCGAATAAATATATTTCCCAGCTTTCCGTCAAATTTCACGTGCCCAGGTACTGTTCACGCATTCAGTCCGCGCCCAGGTCTTCAGCAAGCGTTCAGGTTCTTTATCCATCGTCCGCGTTTAATTGACGCAACACCGTGTGTAGCGCAATGGTGTGCGACGTTGTCTTCTCCGTGCGAGGTCGCGGGTTCGATCCTTCTCCTTGCGGAAATAGGAGAGTTTTTTTGGTTCCAGCGCGCGGGCTTTCTGGCCCGCATATGGACCGCACGCGGCCCGCGCTTCCCTCAGAGTCCAGCCCGCGCCAAGCCCGATCCCAGCCCGTTTGATGGCCCAGTTCTGCAGCGCGTTTCCTTGGCCCAATTGCAGTGCGTCCGCGGCCCAAATGCTCCATCATAGCCCAGGTAGCAGAGTCCTGACCCAGATGCTCTCTTGCGCGGCCCAGATGCAGTCCAAGCGGCCCAGCGTGCGGTCTAGCAGCCCAACTCGAGTCCAGCAGCTACCAGGCTGTCCAGGAAGCTTCAGAATGGTCCATCACACTCCAGATCGGCCCAGCAGCGTGGCAGCATGGTACAACCCAGTTCAGGTGGATCCAGCAGCTCCGGTTCGAGTCCAAGATGGTTCCCGAGCAGTCCGACTTACTCACCGAAGGTCCGAGACGATCCGATGAGCTTGATGAGCAATTGGAGCACCATGGTGACTCGATTAGAATCGAGAAAGGCCAAGTCTAGCTGCCCATTAGACTTTGGTGTTCAGACGATCTCTATCAACGAAAATCAGAAACGTCTCAGAGTCGGCAAAAATTTTTAAACCGTAAGTCCTAATCCTAACTATAGATTCCGCTGCGTTAGGATTTATTATTCAATGAATGTGCACATTGTCGACGTTTCTAATAGAACCCAACATATTTGAAGTTGTTTTCTTCTCATGAAATGTAGTATGTTTAGTTGTCTGTATCTGGGCTTTAAAATTTCGTAATTATGAGCTATATCGAATAAGTTATGATTTTTACGAGAATATTGCGCGTCCAGTTTCTCATGCTACCCGGCAGCTTGTGTGAAATTAATGTGTGACCTGTTTATCGTGCCGTAATGTGCTTGTATGAACTAATGCTCTACATGAAAGTTATAGTTATGTTTCTTATGTTTCAAATGAGATAACTTTCATGTCCAACTCTGTAGCTCGAGTTGTGCTCTTATGAATTTTGACATGCATGAGATAAAGTTTTGTAACGGGACAGAAATCTGAGGCTGATTGTTAACTATTTTAAGTTATCTTAACGACCTTATATGCTTGAGTGTTCTTCATAAAAGTGATAGAGGCATGAGTTAGGTATATTTTCCAAGTGATTTCATTATGATATGATTTGTAGACTGAAAGCTACATGCATTTTAAATTCATCGTGCATGCTGAAAATTGTTGCAAGTTCATGTTTAGGATTCTAAATTGAGTTGTGTTGTTTGAAAACAAGTTTATGTTTCATAACTGAACCATGTCATGCTATGTGCTGTTATTATGATCCTTCAATGTCCTAAGTGCTAAAAGTTAAGCAAGCCAAGGTATCCACCAACTGAAAAGACTCATACATAAAATGTTTTCATAGCTTATCTATGTATAAGACTTCGAGAATAAGATAAGACGTGATAAGATTCTAAGTCAGGTCCTAACGAATGTAGGTGATTGAGGAGTCCAGACTCGACCTACTTCCATTGCTTTGAGTTATTATCAATCCGGAAATCCGGGTGGGTTATTCAAAATTTATCTATGCCATGAATGATAAATATTTTATTTATGTGGGTTTATTATTAAAAAATTGTCTATGCCTTGAACTGTGAATATGTTTACTTACTTGGGTATGATCAAAGTATGAAATGTGTTTGTGAAACTTTTAGCGTGAGCTGTACCGGCCGTCGAACGTATCCCCGTTGTTATAGAACGTACCCCGAGTGGGTAATCCCCTCTTGTGATGGATTTCCTGCCTAAAACCCTCGGGGTTGGAAGACCTGTCTAATACCCTCGGGGTTGACAGTGGATTTCCCATCTAAAACCCTCGAGGTTGACGGATGACCCTCCTACTTTGGCAACGTTAGAGTTCCCGCGGGGAGACGATACTTTGACGAAATGTAGTCTATTCTAATAGGTGTGCACATGAGGTTGATTATTGATTATGGATAGGAGATGGGAAATTTGTTGTTTATGTTCATACATGTGACCATGCCATATATATTATTTGTACTCACTTATTATAATTGCTCATGCGCATAGCGGTGAACACAACTGTTTTCATTTGTTCTCATCCCCACCTGCTCTTCATGGATGCAGGTTGAGCTGGCGGCTGCATGGCGGCGAGAGACGAGTGGTGGTCGGTCGTTTGTCAGGGAATGGGTTGAAAATAAAAATTACATTAAGTGTGTAATGGGTTGAAATAAATTACATGAAGTGATTTAATTCGAGCCTAAAGGACATTTTATTTCATAGTTCACAAGGACGAATCTCCTTCGAGATGGTTATAGTGAGCTATTTCAAAAGGGTACAGGTCACCCAAAGGTGGACGTATAGTTTTGGTAGTAAACTTTGTACAAATTAATGGGTTACACTTAAAGTGCAAATAATTATGATAGTCCCAAAGGATAAGGTCGTTTTTATTCTTTTATAAGTTAATTGCACTGGCCCAAAGATGAAACTGACTATTAGTTAAGTATTGCTCGACAGTATGTTAAGCTAATGGGATTTATCCTTCTTCTTGCGAATGTTTGGACCGTAGACGTCCACACTCCGTGGCCTACGGGATTCGGTGTTTTGAGGTGTTGGTGAATATATTTGAATATTGTTACATGGGATCAATATTTGATGTTTAAATTCAAAACTACTTGACTGAGTAAAGACTATGTTTGCATGATCCCAGAAATTCAAAATGTCTTTCAATCCGTTGTCCGTAATTCTCAAAGAAAACAAACATGTTGGTACCAATTATATTGACTGGAAAATGAACTTGGATATTGTGTTAACTGTTGAGGGGTACAAATTTTCTACTGTTGAGGCTTGTCCGGATGTGCCTGCTGACAATGCACCAGACCAAGAGAAAGAGGCATATGCTCGGTGGAAAAAGGCTGATGAGATGGCGAAGTGTTACATCTTGGCATCATTGTCAAATGTACTTCAACATCAACATCAGTGTATGAACACTACAGCAGAGATGCTCTTAAATCTCAAGGAGTTATTTGGTCATCAGTCGCGGGCTGCCCGACAAGAGGCCATGAGGGTTCTGATGAAGATGAGGCACTCCTGTAAGGAAACATGTTCTTGCTATGATGGCCTAGATGAATGAGCTGGAGGTTCTTGGGGCTTTTATTGACGGGGAAACCCAGGTCGATATAGTGCTCCAGTCTTTTCCGAAGAGCTTCGAGCAATTCTGGTTGAATTACAACATGAATAAGATGTTGATGACTCTTCCAGAACTTGTTGCTGAACTTCACTCAGCAGAAGGCATGTTTCATTAGAAGAACCAAGCTATGGTGGCCCAGCGGAGAGAATCTTCCACTTCTAAGGCTCCTAAGGGCAAGAAGAGGAAGAAGTCCACAGGAAAGGGCAAAGCGGTCATGAATGACGCGCAACCTGGACAGAAAGTGAAGAAGCCGAAAGGAAAGTGCCACAAATGCCAGTAGAAAGGACACTGGAAGGCAGACTGCCCTCTCCTCAAGAAGTTCGACAAAGGTATATCTTTTTCTTTAGTCGTTGAAACATGTTTAGCGGTGTTATCTACTAGTACCTGGTGTGTAGATACATGAGCCACTAATCATGTATGCAATTCAATGCAGGGGTTCCAGGAAACCAAGCGACTTAGGGAAGGAGAAGTTACCATCTACTTGGGCGATGCTAGTAGAGCGTCAGCAGTTGCAGTGGGAGACGTCTGTTTAGATTTTGGCTTAGATAGGTTTCTAGTTTTGAAAGATTGTCTTTATGTTCCTAGCTTTAGAAAGAATCAGATTTCAGTTTCTAAGTTGTTTATGAACGGTTTTTAAACTACTTTTGATAATAAAGTTGTTATTCGTTTTGGCAAAAAGTTCATTTGTTCTAGTTCATTAGTAGACAATTTGTACATTCTAGATTCTAAGTCATCTCCACTGCAACAAAAACAATTACTTAATTCATCATCTAATCTAAATAAGAGAAAGGAACCTTCCAAAATGAACGAAACATATCTTTGGCATGTAAGACTTGGTCATAGTAACCTTAGGAAGATTCAAAGGTTGGTAGCAGACGGGCCCTTTCCAACTTGTGAGTCTTGCCTGGAAGGCAAAATGACTAAGAGGGTTTTTAGTTCAAAGGGGCATAGAGGCGAAGATGTGTTAGGGTTAGTTCATTTCGATCTATGTGGTCCTATGAGTGTTGAAGTGAGAGGAGGTTTCGAGTACTTCGTTAAGTTTATCGATGATTACTCGAGATATGGGTACATTTTCCTTCTGCACCGCAAGTCTGAATGCTTTGAGATGTTCTTAAAGTATAAGGCAGTTGTGGAGAAGCAGTTAGCAAAAAGTATCAAGTCATTACGATCAGATCGTGGTAGCGAATATCTCTCGAATGAATTTAGGAACTACTTGACGGATAATGGGATTACGTCCCAGCTGACTGCACCTGCCACCCCCCATCAGAATGGCATAGCAGAACGGAGGAATAGGACACTTATGGAAATGGTTATGGCAATGATGAGTTGTAGTACATTTTAGATTCGTTTTGAGGATACGTCCTAGAAACAGTGATATACATTCTAAATAGAGTACCTTCTAAATCAGTACCGTCTACACCATTGGAGTTGTGGTCTGGGCATAAGCCCAGTCTAAGACATCTCAGGATTTGGGGTAGTCCATCACACGTGCTGAGAACCGATACTGATAAGTTGAAACTGAGAACAGAAGTAAAGCTGTTTGTGGGATGTTGTCAGGAAACGAAACGTGGTCTATTTTATAGTCCCGAGGACCAGAAAGTAATCGTTTGCACGAATGCTAGGTTCTTGGAAGAAGACCATGCCTTAGATCATAAGCTCAGTGGTAGACATGTCCTCGAGGAGTTAAAGGGAGTGAGTACTTCAATACCGAGTGCGCTAGATGTTACACCACAAAGTACTGCAACACGTATCGCTGATGATGCACCTGAGCAGGTAGTACCTCGTCGTAGTGGGAGGGTTGTCCGGCAGCCCTAACGGTTCATGGGTCTGGGAGAGTCTTCTGAGGCTGTCCCGGATGTTCTTGAATCCGACCCATGGACATACAATGAGGAACTCCAAGATCGGGACGCAGAGTCTTGGCAAAAGGCGATGAAATCTGAAATAGGGTCAATGGACTCTAATCAGGTCTGGCATCTTGTAGAGCCACCCAGTGGCATTCGCGCCATTGGATGCAAGTGGGTCTATAAGAGAAAGAGAGGAGCAGATGGGAAGGTTGAGACCTTCAAAGCTAGGCTTGGTGCGAAAGGGTACACTCAAAAAGAAGGGATCAATTATGAGGAAACCTTTTCGTCGTTAGTCATGTTCAAATCCATCAAGATTCTCTTGGCTGTAGTCGTTCATATGGATTATGAGATTTGGCAAATGGATCTTAAGACCGCTTTTCTTAATGGGCATTTGGACGAGGACATCTATATGCAGCAACCAGAAGGATTCATTACAAAGGGCCAAGAGCATCTGGTCTACAAGATGAATAGGAACATCCGTTTTGACAAGGTTGTCCAATCGTATGGATTTACCCAATGTCCGGATGAGCACTGTGTGTACAAGAAAAGTGATGGAAACGTGGTGGTGTTTCTAGTGCTGTACGTGGATGATATTCTTCTCATTGGAAACAGTGTGAAGATGTTATTAGACGTAAAGGTATGGTTATCCAAGCAGTTTGATATGAAGGATTTGTGAGAAGTAGGACATGTTCTCGGAATCAAGGTCATTCGGGACCGAGAGAAGAGAAAGTTATGCCTATCCCGATACACATACATAGACACTGTCCTAAAGCGTTTCAACATGCAGGATTCCAAGAAAGGGGATTTACCCTTTCGGCACAGAATACCTCTATCTAAGAAGATGTCCCCGAAGACACCTCAAGAGGTAGAGGACATGAAGGCAGTTCCTTATGCATCGGCAGTAGGAAGCCTCATGTATGCGATGTAGTGCACGCGACCTGACATTTGTTATGCCGTAGGCATGGTAGCAAGATATCAGAGTAATCCAGGACCGAAACATTGGTCTGCGGTAAAGCATATACTCAAGTACCTTGGCAAGACAAAGGAGTACATGTTGATTTACCAGGCAGATGAATTGCTTCCGTTGGGTTACACCGATTCTGACTTTCAACCAGATCGGGACGAAAGCAAGTCAACCTAAGGGTTTGAGTTTACTTTAGGAGGAGGAGCATAGTATGGAGGAGTGTCAAGCAGAAATGCGTGGCAGACTCAACCATGGAGGCTGAGTATGTAGCAGCCTCAGAGGCAGCGAAAAAAACTGTCTGGCTCAGGAATTTTTTCCTCGACCTTGATGTGGTACCGAGTTTTCCCGCTGCAATTACAGTGTTCTGTGATAACAGCGGAGCACTAGAAAATTCGAAGGAGCTACAGACTCATAGAGCGAGTAAACACATAGAGCGCAAGTAACACCTAATACGAGAAATAGTTGGACGATGAGAAGTCGTTGTTGCCAAGATACAGTCAGAGGACAACCTAGCTAATCCTTTTACGAAGAGCCTACCGGCGAAAGTCTTTACAGGACATGTATAAGGAATGGTAGTCAGATGTTCGGGTGATATAGTAGACTAGTCTTTGAGAATTAGATTGAAAGAAATTGTGGTTAGTCTGTTTAGCCTTGAGCTTATAAAGCATAAGTGGGAGATTGTTAGAGATATGCTGTAAAAGCTATGTTTTGCAGATTTTATCGATTCTATTTTGATCTGGCCATCGTGTTTCAGTCAAAGTATATATGTTTGCAGTTTATTTATTTATGAAAATCATACTCCATGACTTATATTGAGATAGTGTGGTTCGAAGTGTTTCGAATAGAAAGATCACCTATCGGTTCCTTATAAGACTAAACTATTCGTTCACAGTCTAGACAGACAGTGAGACCCCTCTTGGAAAAAGACTGTAGTGTATTCTTGATTCAGCTGGTCTTTGACTGAAGAATTACACTAGCACTTATGTTAAGTGTTGAACAGGACCACGGAAGGATAAGGTTATGAGACTCACTGATCGTTGTTGTAATCTAGACCTTCAGTGATTGATGCGTTCTCTTAACCAGTAAGATAATATAAAATAGGCATATATATATTTATCTCTTATTTATTTGATTTACCAAGTGATTCATATTTTATTAGGATGACATACGAGGTATTTTGGTAAGTAAGAATAATTATATGATGTGCTATTGTAACTTATTTATGGTCACTATGTTCCAGTGCGCTGGATTGATGACATCCCCGAAATGAGCTCAGGAATGTACATTATGTTAAACCCTGCATGTAGACAATTGTCTGACATAATGGTTAAGGTTCTGAGAGGTACTAATTTCGGAAATGAAAAAGAAGTTGATTAATTATTTTGTCAGTAATTTAATTTTTAAACGGACATTATATCTTAAATATAGGGAGGTAAATCGATCAATCGGATTAATATTTTTTAATCATGGAGACTCGATTTTATTGGTAAAATAGTGGCTAAATAGGGAGAGCAATAATATTACTCTAGTGTGATTATTATTTAATTCCATT
Source organism: Striga hermonthica (assembly GCA_902706635.1). Taxonomy (NCBI): domain Eukaryota; kingdom Viridiplantae; phylum Streptophyta; class Magnoliopsida; order Lamiales; family Orobanchaceae; genus Striga; species Striga hermonthica. The sequence continues at coordinate 6,237,268 of CACSLK010007779.1, read as the reverse complement.
AAATAAGAATTATTTTTATTCCATATTAATTAATTTAATTAGGAAAATAATATTCCTACTAGAATCTTTTATTGAGATTAGGAGACTAAGGAGTTTTCTAGAAGATGAAGATTAGTAGGAGATACATTTCCTACATTATATTATTAATTGGAGTAAGATTATGTTTCCTAAATTAGGAATTAATTTTATTCCATGATTATTAATTCAATTAGAAAAGGTATTCCTGGTAAGATTTTCTCTAGTGTTAGGAGACTAAGTAGTCTTCTAGAAGAGTTAGATTAGTAGGAGATCTCCTTCCTACATTGAATTAGTATTGGAGTAGAATTAGGATTCCTAGGCCTAATGGGATAAGCCCTTATTTAGCACCTCCTTAAGGTCCCTAATGGAGCCTATAAATACACCAAGTCCCAACCTCTTGATGATGATGTGCGTTGGCTTAATATCTCCTACATACGCACGAGAAATAAAATCGTTCGAGAGTTGGGGAGATTCAATTAAATGCTCCACCAAGTTTAATCGAAGCAGGTGTTTAGGTAATCCATTATAAGGCTTTTTGGTACAATATATTGAGCCTTTATATTACATATTTTCCGGCCATCTTCCTAAGCCGTCCGCCGCCGCTGACAATCCCCGGAAATCGCAGCCGCCACCGGAAGTTGTCCGTGTCCAGCCGATCGCAACCGCGAGCCATTACCCGCAGACGCGCCCAACCAAACGCGGTCCCAGCTCCTAGCAGCGACACCCAACGAAAACCGCGTGCTCCCAGCGATGCCCACTTGCACGCTGTCCGCTCCCGCTGCCAGTTGATGTCCGCCCGAGATTCCAGCATCCGCTTGCAACGCGCACGCCATTCCTCGTGCGCCCAGGCAACCCGCAGCACACGCCCGCGTGATCGCACACGCCCAACACCAGTCCGCGAACGACTAGGAGTCCCGCCAGCGCACGTCAGCAACACGCCTGCCTTCTCCCAGCGCCTGATGCGCCTCGCCAGTGATACGCGCGTCACAAAAGCAGTCAGCGCACGTTGCCAGCGACCGTGCCCACCGTCCGCGACCAGCCCGCTACACCCGACGTCGAGACCCGACTACCGTGCCACCGAGGTTCGTGTGATTTGTCGATTAGAATCAACTAAAGGCCAAATCTATCTGTCCATTAGATTTTGGTATTCAGACGAACTACACCAACGGTACTCTACATCGTCTCAGAGTCGGCAAAAATTTTAAAAGGTGTCCATATCCTATTCCGTTGCGTTAGGATTTATTTCGATAAGTTCAATACTGTGCATGTTGTTTGACGTTCCTCACAGAACCCAACACGTGGAATACCGAAAGACTCAATAACAATAGTGCTCTTCAGTGGATTTATTACTTTTCTCCTACGTCCATTGTGTATTTGCATTTATTGTTGGAGGCAATTAAACCGGTTACACAGGTTGAGGATGTTACACCTTTTTACGAGGGAGTGGTTGATGTTGAGGGTACGTCGACTTCTCATCTACATGATTTCGGAGAAGGTACAAGCTCAACAATGAGAGAATGGGCAAATTACGATGGGGAAGAAATTGATGAAGATCTCATTCCCAGTAACGCCCCACTTTTATTGCCGAAAATCAGTAATGAATTTTTCAAATTTATTTCAAAATCATATGTGGCGTAACTCATTTTCAAAAGTATATATCAATATTCAACAAGGATCTCAATCCTCAATCATCAATCATAAATCATCAATCGTCAATCCTGAATAGTCAATCATCAGAACTCAATAATTCATAATTCCAATCCATAATTTCAATCCACCATAATCAAGGATGCAATAATAACAATAATCAATTCAACAAGCGGAAACAATATCAAATAATAAGTTGGTCATCAATGACCGACCACAACTCGCATCCCTCCGCCGTGCCCGCACTTACTAACCTGCATCCATGAAGAGCAGGTGGGGGGTGAGCACAAATGAAACCGTGGTGCTCATCACTATGCGCGTAAATAACAACATAATATAGCAAAGGGTATGGCGACAACATGATTATAAATCAATTCAACATGTCACATCTCAAATCAATACACCAATAATCTCACTCATGTGCACATATATCATTAGCCACTAAAGGGCATACAACTCAACAATGGGAGTGCATACCAAGGACATACAGCTCTCAACGGCATGGCCTTACATAGGGACATACGTAGGCTTGTTAACAAGTCAAATTTTTTTGATTCGATTCAATATTCGTGATTCGGATTCGAAATATTCGAATTCGAATTCGACTATGAATTCAAATACGAATAATGTTTTATATTCGAAAGTTAAACGAATTTGAATTCGAATTTGTCAATATTCGATTCGAAATTCGAATATTCAATTCGTTAACAATAATTATATAAATTTTATAAATTATATATAATATACATTTTGTTTATAATATATATGTATATATA
>CACSLK010007779.1:6214810-6234794 GCA_902706635.1 Striga hermonthica | reverse complement strand
AAGTGAATAATGGAAAAATCGTGTTAAGGGAGAAAGGCTCACCCCCTTTATATAGGGGTGAGATACCTGCCCTAATAGCTGCCCGGATAAGGATGAGTTGGCTGCCCAAGCAGCCCGTCCGTACTCTGACATGCCGCGCACATGTCAGAGGTGGCGCGGGGCGTTGGGAGCTGTCAGAGGTGGTTATCGCTATCATCCAATACTTTCTCGACACGTGTCCTCCCGCACATGGGGTAAATATTCTCCTGGAATTCGGTTGGAGGCTCTTACATGCGCCTGTGATAAGGCCGATTTGTTGAGTATTGAGTCCGCGAGATGCTCGACCTGCTGAGGTCGATAAGGTTGCTCGATAGCTTGTCTGGTCGAGCGATGGATTGATCGACTGTTTGATTGGTCGATAAGTTGTTTTGCTCGATCTTCTTATTGCCTGGCTCGATTCCTCCATAGTATGACCCCTTAAACTGGTTCAACGGACCGGTTTATCTCGGGGTATATAATATCCTATATCATCTAGTCTCCCCCACTCTGGTCGAGTCTAAATGACTCGACCTAAGAGTGAATCTGTACTTCATCGACCTCCTGGGTGTCGTGGTGTCAAATATTGACCCTCTGATGGATTTCCCGCTTAGTTTTTGAATAACGCCTCATTAATTGCCAGAAATAAAGTCTTCTGCCGTACGCCTTTCTTGTCATCCTTACTTTTCCGCCACGTGCCCCACTTGTCAGGAATTTGTCTGGCATTTTAATGATAACGCCTCCTCGCATAACGCGCCCACTTTGAGTACCGTGCTAATTAATGTTGCCCACCGTGCGATCTGGCTTTAATCCAACGAACTTCATTTGCCCAACTCTTCCACTCTCCAAGTATAAATTCAGTACTTAGCGAATTTTCTGAGTTTTTCCACCTTTGCAATTTTGAACTCTCCCGTGCTCAAACATCCCTCTTGCAAGAACCCTAATTTTTCCTGGCGATCTCCCCTGCGACCTTTGAGTTCTTCCAAATCTCTCATCTGCGATTATGAGTAAGTCGCTTCTCTCCTGATTTTATGTAACGCCCCAAAGATTTTTAAAGACAATTCCAGACTTATCCAAATATCTTGTTTTATAATTTCGAAACCATTTATCGATTTATAAAACATTTGGCGCTACTTGAGAACTTTCCAAAGTTAAACACATAATCAGCATAAAAGAAACGAGAATATTCAACATAATTCAAGTTTCAGGACTAGATTTCAACATATCTAGCAATAGGATTGTCAACATAATCCAAACTGATAATAATAATAATCCACATGGTTCAAACACTTCAATCAATCCCAAAAGCGATAGGGAACAATAAGAATGTCTGATAATCATAAATATCAAAGCATGCGGAAGCAATAAAAATCATTAATAATGTTTGACCACCCACTCGTCTTCAGTCTCGTCATGCCCAACACGTGCTTAACCTGCATCAATGAAGAGCAGGTGGGGATGAGCACAAATATAAACGAGGTGCTCACCACTGTGCATAATATATTGGTAAGAATCCTATACTAGAGTCATATGCAAGTACATGGTCAAAAGACATATCACACCACTCTCCTACTCATCACTATACTCATGTGCACACCTATCAAAAGCCGCCAGGGGTAAGCCCAAACTCGTCAGCGGGAGTACAGCCGTGCCGAGGTTCAACATCAACGGTCACGGCCCATCGACTAGGCTAAAATGAGTCTACCTATCACAAGGTTGGAGATCGCCCACCACTAGGCACCGTCTCATGTCTCACACATACATTCATAGAACACAAAGTATAAAAATCTTACCTCAATTATAGCATAGCAAATTTTAGATTAAAACCCACCTGGTATTGCGGTAGAATATTGCACACGAAAACAAGCACGTAGGTCGAGGGCTCCACTCCTCAAACACCTACATTTAAGCGAGATAATATATCAATAATATATCTCACTACTTGAATTTAACATAAAACCCATACTTAATAAAAATTAAGACTTATGGGTTTTAATCGGATTTTTCGTGGACTTGAAACTCTCTCATTTTAGAAGAATGGGACTCGGAGAATTAAAATTGAAGTTTCGGGACTTGAAATAATTTTTCCAAAATTTCTCATTTTGAAAATATTTTTAAAAATTAATTTTGTATTAAAAACGGGCTTCGGAACTCAAAGTTGACAAAAAGGCCGCACTATAATTAAAACACTGCTGGACTGGGCTAAAAAGGCAAAGAAATTGGGCCTCAGCGCGAGTTTGGGCCGCAATCAAGGCAACTGGGCCGAAAATTATAGTCTAAAGGGGCTGGAAATGGGCAAAATAAAAATTGGATAAATCATGTCAGGTTTCGAACCCCTGACCTGGAGCAGAGGAACAAGACTCGCGCACCGCTGCGCCAAACGTCGACTTGTTAGTTCTAACGAACTCGTTTTTACTTACACTAAACTAAACGCATGCGACTGAAAAAAAGACAGACGCGAGCAGACTGACAGCAACTCCAAACAGAAACTCATACAAGGACACAGTCTGAACAAAATTCGACCAAATTCAACGACTTCATATTAAACGGCAACTGGGATCGAGAGGTTACCAACAATAACATATTTTCAAAGTTCCGAAACATATTTTTAACAACAATTTTGGCTCGAAAACGAAATAACCAAATATAAAAATAAAAAGGACGACCGGAGGTTCGAATGACCCGAACAACCTAACGACGACTCAAAACAACAAAACGAGACTCCGAACTTATGCACATTTCTCACAGTAACACAACAGTATTCACGCTTATGAAATCGAGAGTTCCAATCACTTCCGAAATTCCACGTATAAACAAAATATACATATAAACAATTAAATGAACCAAAAACAATCCGACTTCAAATCAACTTTTGGTAAATCGAACACATCATATATATAACGTGCGATATATGAAAACAACCGCAATAAAGAGAGGATTCAAATAAGTTACCCGACTTCGGGAAACTACGAGTTATTGTACGGGAAACGGATCAAACAACGGGACAGCCGAACGACTTTGGGAACTAACTGCTCGGAACTTGAATGCAGAGACAGTCAAATGGTCCGTTGCTCCTCGATTACACAAACTCGCAGCTGCTGGGAATCTCACTTCGATGAGCGGCTCGTTGGGAGATGACTGTGCTTCCTCGGCAACGTGCAGGAACAAGGTCTTCGAACACAGCTCCTCGACGGTTGATGGAGGAGGCTTGAGGGTTCTCGGTGATGGAGGTGGATGTCACGATTTACTGCAATGAAATGCCCGTGACAGAGCTCTTCGCCGGAGAAAATGGAGGGTTCGCCGGAATTCAGGTTCGAATGTGTTTTTTTTTTTAATTGAAACAACCTCTGAGAGAGAGAACAGAGAAAGCTGGAAAAATTTATGATGAAAACCTTCTCTTCTTTCCTCTTTTCTCTTTTGTCCATATTCCTCTTTTTGATATTGCTCCTTTCTTTTTTGTTTTCAGATCCTGCTACCTCGACAACCTCCTCTGATTCGGTTGAGATCTTGTCTTCCGCACTCGAGGCTGTTCCTCTTTCGATTCTTCGTCCCGGCGCGACCGTCCCAACTATCGTTTTTACCGCCCACGTTGCTTCTTCCAACTCCGGGGATACCATGGATAATATCCCCCTCTGCCGCCGTCGACCTGCTCTCGGCGCGTTAGACGAGCCAGAGGAGGACGAGGTCCTTTCTGCCCAACCCTCTGCTCCCGCATCCTCGATCATTCCGCCTTCTTCCTCCACACCTTGACCTTCGAACTCTCCTACTAAACGATCCTCGACCATGAAACATTCCAAGCGTTCATCTTCCACTTCTCTCTCCTACCCTTGGTTTAACCCTGAAAACATCGGCCAGCCTCTTGTTTGGGCGTTCTTTAGGTCTTCTTCTTCTGACAAATACGATCATCCTCCACAGGATTTCTATACTTTTTGCGAGATTCAGTTCAAACTCAGTCTCTGCTTCCCCCTAAGCCCCGAGCTGCTTTGCATTTGCGAGTGGTTCTCGCTTCCCCTACATCAACTTCCTCCTAATGCTATCTGTTTCATGAACACCTTCATTATTCTCTGTCATGTCCGTTTAGGTCAATTTGACCTAGATTTCTTCCACTATTGCTATACCCCATCTAAGCAAGGTCGAGGTCTTTATTTGAAAAGCCGCAACGGCGCCCATTTTATTAATGACATTCCTTCTAATCTTCCCAAGTGGAGCGATAAATTAATTTTTGTTCGACTGGATGTCCCTTTTTCTTGGCCCTCGATCCCTTGGGTCAAGGAAGTTTCACAAGAGGCTGCTTCAGCCCCTCCTCCAAATCCTCTTTTCGACCAATAGGTCCATACTTGGAATTCTAAGACCGTTGCGTCGGAAAAACTACTGAAAGATGAGAACCTTCTCCACTATTGTGGTCTTCTCACCCATAAAACTTGTCCCCCTACCACCGATGAGGTCCTCGATCTCATTTGGATTGAAGATGATCCAGGTAATCTTCGAGCAGATTAGTCAAGTGTTCATGCGTTTCTCTGTTTTCGTTCTGAGTAATTTTTGCTGATTATCGAGTATAATCTGTGTTGTGATTTTCTTGAAGAGGTGCCCAGTTTCAACATCCCCCCGAGGAAGACTCCTCTAAAAAAGAAGACGGGGACTGTTTCTGGGTCGGCCGGGGGCCAGGCTGAGGGATCGACCACTTCTTCCGGGTCTCGACCGGAGCCGCAACCGCGGTCGCGTTCGCGAGGGACCCCTTTGCCCCCACCTCCGCCCGCCTGGGGCATAGCAGCAGCAACAGCCACAGCAACAACAGCAGCAACAGCCACAACAACAGCAACAACAACAACAGATGCAACATCCCTCCTCAAAGCCGCCACAGGGACAAACTTCTCAGCCTCTTTCCGAGAAGAACCCGCAGCACAAGTCTACCTCCCAATAGACCACGAGGTCCTCGACCTCCTCCAAGGCCGACGACCGTCAAAACACTGTCGACCGTCACTAGAAAACCGATACCAACCAATCTTCCTCTCACAAAACCTAATCTTCTTCTCAGAAAAAACGATTCTCGTTTCAACGCTTCGCAAAATATCGCCTCCTCCAAAACCAAGGATAAAGCCCCTGAATCATCCTCAAAAACCACAACATGCGAGCCATCCTCTAAAGCCAAAACTCTCGAGCCCTCCTCCAAAACTAAAACTCCTGAGCCCTCCTCCAAAACTCAAGAGAAGACTCCTTTCGACCGACAGTCTTTCCAGACCCCCTCCGCCATCTCGAGCAAGGCACTGGTCGAGTCCGGCGACCGAGATGACACGGGGTGTGCCCTGGAACTACCTCGACCGCCAGACCTCTCCTCTTGCTGAAAGCGGGGACCTTTGGTACCGCGCTGAAGGATAAGGAGACTGTGCTCGAGCAAGAGCGGATTGCTCGAACACAAGCAAAGGCTGCTTGAGCGCAGTAGGAGGCTGCTCGAGTGCAGTCGGAGGATACTCGAGCGCAGGCGGAGGCTTCTCGGGTGCAGGCAGAGGCTGCTCGAGCTGAGCTGGAGGCTACCTTAGCCAAAGAAAGGGCTGCCCACGCCAGCCAATGCAAACGCTACGCTGATGCTGCACCTCTTCGAGCTCGGCAAATGATGTGGGGCACAACAACTGGGCAGCTCTTCCTCCGCGAGTTCCGTGAACAAGTGGTGGATGATTATATGCGGTCACCCCAATTTTTGAAGGAGGTGCAAGACTTTGGGGGTGGACTGCTTTCAGTTCGCCCTTCAGAAGGCCGACGAGCAGATCGCCGAGGACGACTTCGAGCAGCTCGACCCTGGGGCTATCTGGGAGGCCTTGCCCAAGGTTCCTTCTACCTTTCAGGGCGATCCTAGCCTACCATCCGAGCACGAGTGGTGGTCGGGGCTACTTGAAAGGACTCTGGCTCGATCAGATTTCTTGAAGAAAACTTATGCTCTGCCCAATGGTCTAGCTCCTCCAGCCTCGATGTTGGCTGTGCTGACTGAGTCTATTCGCTAACGTCCACTTAATGAAGCTTCCGACTCGACCTCTGGGACCAGCCATCCGCCCGATCCCAACGCTAATCAGAGCAACGCGGACTCGACCGCAACTCCTCCTCCTTAGATTTAGCTTTGTATTTTCCATTTTGTCTGTTTTGCATCTGAGATATGTACTCCCAACAATATTTCATGGTCTATTGGAATATGAATGTTTTGATTAACTCGTCTTTGTTGTCGATGATCTTTTGAATGAGCTGACTTGATATTCTTGTATGTCTCTTTGACGGTTCTTCTCGTTAATTATGCCGGTGTGTTTGCTATGTATTTGATTGATTATCCAGATTTTTGCTATAATATGCATCACACATACATTGCAACCTTCACACAAGGTTTTGAACACATGTCCACCCTCGGAGATGGTCGAAACATGTGACCATCCAGCCTTACGACCTTAGATATGATGGGCTTTTAATTTTTGAACACATGCCCACCTTTAGAGGTGGCCGAAACATGCGACCATCCAGCCTCACGGCCTTAGACATGATGGGTTTTTGATTTTTGAACACATGCCCACCTTTAGAGGTGGTCGAAACATGCGACCATCCAGCCTCACGGCCTTAGACATAATGGGTTTTTGATTTTTGAACACATGCCCACCTTCAGAGGTGGTCGAAACATGCGACCATCCAGCCTCACGGCCTTAGACATGATGGTTTTTGATTTTTGAACACATGCCCACGTTTAGAGGTGGCCGAAACATGCGACCATCCGGCCTCACAGCCTTAGACATGATGGGTTTTTTGCGCCGCTTCGTCTCTTTTTGCCTCTCTGTCCTAGCGCTCGTTCACTGGGTGCTCGTTCGTCGGGTTTTGAGATCCCGCTCATCTCGATTCCCTGATCTTCGTATCTTCTCACTAGGCTATAGGATCTTCGTTACGGGGAATTTTCGTTCAGACTTGCCCACCTGCGAGGAATGTTCTAAATAGGAGGTCTTCGACCAACCTGCCCACCCCAAGTGATGTTCTAAACAAGTGACCACCTAGCCCGAGGGCCCTAGTCATGGTGGGTTTTGGTCTTCATACTTGCCCACCAGCGAGGAATGTTCTAAGCAGGAGGTCTTCGACCAACCTGCCCACCCCAAGTGATGTTCTAAGCAAGTGACCACCCAGCCCGAGGGCCTTAGTCATGGTGGATTTTGGTCTTCATACTTGCCCACCAGCGAGGAATGTTCTAAACAGGAGGTCTTCGACCAGCCTGCCCACCCCAAGTGATGTTCTATGAAAGTGACGACCCAGCCCGAGGGCCTTAGTCATGGTGGGTTTTGGTCTTCACACTTGCCCACCAGCGGGAATGTTCTAAACAGGAGGTCTTCGACCAACCTGCCCACCTCAAGTAATGTTCTAAGCAAGTGACCACCCAGCCCGAGGGCCTGAGTCATGGTGGGTTATGGTCTTCACACTTGCCCAGCCGCGAGGAATGTTCTAAACAGGAGGTCTTCGACCAACCTGCCCACCCAAGTGATGTTCTAAACAAGTGACCACTCAGCCCGAGGGCCTTAGTCATGGTGTGTTTTGGTCTTCACACTTGCCCACCCGCGAGGAATGTTCTAAACAGGAGATCTTCGACCAACCTGCCCACCCCAAGTGATGTTCTAAACAAGTGACCACCCAGCCCGAGGGCCTTAGTCATGGTGGGTTTTGGTCTTCACACTTGCCCACCCGCGAGGAATGTTCTAAACAGGAGGTCTTCGACCAACCTTCTCACCCCAAGTGATGTTCTAACAAGTGACCACCCAGCCCGAGGGCCTTAGTCATGGTGGGTTTTGGTCTTCACACTTGCCCACCCGCGAAGAATGTTCTAAACAGGAGATCTTCGACCAGCCTGCCCACCCCAAGTGATGTTCTGAACAAGTGACCACCCAGCCCGAGGGCCTTAGTCATGGTGGGTTTTGGTCTTCACACTTGCCCACCAGCGAGGAATGTTCTAAACATGAGGTCTTCGACCAACCTGCCCACCCCAAGGGATGTTCTAAACAAGTGACTTCCAAATCAGACCACACCACATATATCCTGTCATCCAAATTATACCAACATTTCAAGCATAAGAAAATGTGCAATAAAGCGAGTAAAATCAGAAGGATAACTGAACTTCATTGATTTTTGAGCAAACTTTGCGATTTACATCTTTGTTCGAATTCTCTAGCTTTCTTTGAAAAAAGGAAAAAATTTTACACATAATATTTTTTTCAAATTAGCTATATTCCATGACCTGGCAAGTGATCGGCCTTCGGCATCCTTTAGCAAGTACACTCCTCCTGCGTGCACTCGCTCGACCAGGTATGGCCCTTCCCAGTTTGGCTCTAGCTTCCCCACATGTTTGAGCACATCGACACGTTTCCAGACCAGGTCGCCTACTTGGAGTCTGCGAAATTTCACCTTCTAGTCGTGAGCCGCTTGCATCCTTTGCTTGTACGCCTCTAATCTAACTGCGGCTCTCACCCTCAGCTCCTCAATAGTGTCCAAAGCCACCACCATTAAGTCTTTGTTTTGCTTCAAATCATATGTGCTCGACCTCTGTGATGATAGCTCGACTTCGACCGGCAGCAATGCCTCCATCCCATAAGCTAAACTGAAGGGAGTTTCTCCTGTTGTCGACCTCAGAGTTGTGCAATATGCCCAGAGTACTAGGCTCAACTCGTCCACCCACGCCCCCGAGGCCTTTTCTAGCCTTGTTTCCAGCCCATTCAGTATGATTCGGTTGGTTACTTCGACCTGGCCGTTGGCCTGCGGATGAGCAACAGATGCAAAATGCTGCTCGATTTTCATGTCTTCACACCATGCTCGGATCCGCTTGCCATTGAACTGAGGGCCATTGTCGGAGATTAATACTTTAGGAACGCCGAATCTGCCGCAAATATTTTTGTATAAAAATTTGATTACTTTCTCCTCCGTGATTTTTACCAAAGGTTCGGCCTCCGTCCATTTTGTGAAATAGTCTACCGCCACGATTAAGAACTTTCTCTGTCCAGTTCCTTGCGGCATCGGCCCCACCAGGTCAATCCCCCACTGAGCGAATGGTATAGGGGCACTCATCGTCTTCATCATTTCTGTCGGTTGGTGAATAAGTGGACCATGCTTCTGGCATTGTAAGCACTTCTTCACCATTATCTTCGCGTCCTCTTTCATCGTCGGCCAAAAGTATCCTGCCCTAAGAATTTTTGCAAAAAAGGCTCCAGATTTGCTATGATCACTGCAGCATCCTTCATGCATTTCTCTCAATATATATCGACGTTCCTCCTTGGTTACGCAGCGTAAGTGCGGTCCAGCGTACGGCCGCTTGTAAAGAATGCCTCCTTGCTCGAAAAATCTCCTCACCACCTTTATCGCCCCCTCTTTCAGCTCCTTTAAGATCGGGGCTCTCCAATCCTCCACCTCTTTGATCTCTGCCACTTCCGCCTCGACCTCACTCCTCTCCAAGTGTAATAGAGTGACACTTCTACTCAGACAGTCCACCAAATTTGAGCAATTTTCGCTAGCAAGTCTGCTCGACCATTCTCTCCTCGAGGGATCTGTATAAGCTCGAACGACTCAAACTCCTCCTTTAATTTCTTCATCTCGTCTACATACTTCTGCATTCGATCCTCCTTAACCTCAAATCCCTCCTGGAACTACCCGACTACCAATTGGGAATCGGAATATACCAGCACCTTTCGAGCTTCTCCCGCCATGGCCAACCGCAGGCCTTTGATCACCGCCTCATACTCAGCCTCATTATTAAATATTTTAAACCCCACTTTGGCCGCAAACTCCAAATTATCGCCCATAGGAGAAACAAGGACAATTCCTAATCCAACCCCACTTTTGGCCACAGACCTATCTGCGAATAACTGCCACACTTCTCCAGACTCCTCCTCGACCTTAGTGCCTTCTTGAATAAAATCTGCCAACACCTGCGCCTTTATGGCCCGCCTCGGCTCATACGATAAAGAGTATTCGCTCAGCTCAACTGCCCATTTTACTAACCGACCAGAGACCGATGGTCGGCCGAGTGTTTCCCCTAATGGCATGTTCGTTCGCACCTTCACTTTATGGTTCAAGAAATAAGGCCTCAGTTTTCGAGCAGTTACCACCACAGCTAAAGCACACTTCTCAATCTCCGAGTACCTCATCTCTGCTCCCTGCATCACCCTGCTTACGTAATAAATAGGGAATTGTGCTACTCCTCCTTCTCGGAGCAACACTGAACTCACAGCCCTCTCTCCCATGGAAATATACAGCACCAATTCTTCGCCTTGTACTGGTTTGGCCAACATGGGAAGATTAGCCAGCACCCCTCTCAACTCATCAAATGCCTTTTGCGCTTCTTCCGTCCACTGAAATAATAATGGGCCACTTTTCTCCGCCACCTTCGATATGAATCGACTCAGCCCCGCTATTCGACCAGCTAAGATCTGCACTTTCTTAACATTCGTCGGTGGCTTCATCTCCATTACAGCTCGAACCTTCTCAGGATTCACTTCAATACCTCTCTTGGTCACCAAGTAACCCAAGAATTTTCCCGACCTCACCCTGAAAGAGCACTTAGCTGGATTCAATTTCATCCCATACCTCCGCAATGTTGAGAACGTTTCTTTCAAGTCTCGCATATGATCCACCTCCTCCTTGCTCTTCACCAACATATTATCCACATACACCTCCATGTTCCTCTCAAGTTGCTCCTTAAAGATTTTATCGACCAACCTTTGATATGTGGCGCCTGCGTCCTTTAGGCCGAACGGCATGACCACGTAACAATAGGTTCCTCGACTCCTTACAAAACTCACCCGCTTCCTATCTTCTCTCGCCAAGGGAATTTGATGATATCCCTGGGAGGCATCCATCAGGCTCAGCAGTTCGCACCCCGCCGTTGAGTCGACCAGCTGGTCGATTCTGGGCAATGGGTATAAGTCCTTTGGGCATGCTATGTTCACATCACGAAAATCAATGCACATCCTCCATTTTTCCTCCGCCTTCGGCACCATCACTTTATTCGACAACCATTTTGGGAACTGGATCTCTTTGATATGCCCTGCTCCCAATAGCTTCTCGACCTCTTTCTCGATGATTTTGTCCATCTCCGCCCCATGGTGCCTTCTTTTCTGCTTTACCGGCCTCACACTGAGGTCGATGTTCAGCCGATTCTCGATCACATCCGCACTTATCCCCGTCAACTCCTCCACTGTATAGGAAAAAATGTCAGCAAACTCCCTGACCAGATCGATCAGCCTCGACCGAATAGGCTCTTCCAGGTCCTTCCCGATTCCGAATTTCCTTTACTCACACCCCTCGGTCATCTGAATCTCCTTAACTTCTCCCCCTGGCTGGATATCCATCTTCTCCTTACCCTTCTCTATTCTTTGTTTATCCTCTTTTGACCTCGACCCACCTGGTCGATTAACCTTCTCCTTCTTCGACTTGGCCTGCCTCTTTGCCAGTTGCTTGTTATTGCTCACCGTTGTTTGATATCAGCTCCTCGAAGTGAGTTGATCCCCGACAATCTGTAACACCCCACTAGCTTACTAAAATCAGAGTGCGATTTCCGCAAATCCTTTTCTAAAGTTTACGGTTTATTTTGCGAAACATAAATCGGGATGCTACATAAAATGTTTCTTTTCTAAATATCCGTTAACTATAAACCCATTTATGAAAAACGGATATTTAGAAAAGAAACATTTTATGTAGCATCCCGATTTATGTTTCGCAAAATAAACCGTAAACTTTAGAAAAGGATTTGCGAAAATCGCACTCTGATTTTAGTAAGCTAGTGGGGTGTTACAAATTGGTATCAGAGAACATTTTCGTGTATCTGAATACTTTTAAAAGTCAGAGATTTTCAGATAAGACCCGACCACGCTACGCTCACGCCTCGCCGACTATCAGGTAAGTGCTGAGTTATAGTTTATATATATATACTTAAATGAATACTTAAGTCTATGCTCAGTAAAGGGTACCAGATTATTGACCCTAGAAACCAGTAAGATGCTCGAGTATATTCAGAACTTAGTCGATTATTCTAGTTATTTGATTGTTCGACTTTAGTATTCTCGGGTTATTTAGCGACTCGTCAAGAGATTTGTGTATTTAAGTGATCAGTCAGTTAATCTCTTATGTTATTTAATCATGTTAAATATTTTAATGTTCAGATGCCTCCTCGTAGAGAGCCAGATCACCAGGAACTCCCACAGGCCACAGTGGTCGCTTTGTTTCGCGACTACCATCCAGAAAAGTTTTTCGGCCAAGGAGATCCTCGTGTAGTAGACGAATGGGTTCAGGGTCTCGAGATTATTTTAGAGGTCATGAACTGCCCTGATCGTTATCGCATGTTATGTGCCCAGATCCAGCTGACCGGTGATGCCAGACTCTGGTGGCAAGCCTATTGGAGTATGCGTCCCGGTGAAAAAGACGGTTGTACGTGGGACCAGTTCAAGGAGCTGATCCGAGAAAAGTATTATCCATCGTATTACCGAGCAGACATGGAGCGCCAGTTCTTGGCACTCACCCAGGGTACTCGTACTGTTGACGAGTACGAGAGAGAATTCACCCGTCTCGGAGCCTTTGTACCTGATCTTGTGAGTACAGAGGCAAAGAGAGCTCACCGTTTCACCGACGGACTTCGCCCAGCAGTCCGCCACAACATCGTGGGTCATGGCGTCTAGACCTACGCTCGCGCAGTTGCCATTGCCCAAGAAGTCGATGCCAGTATCCGACGTGAAGCTGTCCAGACACCAGCCCAGCCAGTTGCTCAGCCATCAGCCCAGCCTAAAGTAGCCCAACCATCAACAAACCAGAAGAAGGGGAAGCTCAGAGGGGGCTCAGACAACCGGAGGACCCGTCCCAGACAATATCCAGAATGCCCAACCTGCGGGAAACACCATCGTGGAGAATGCCTCGTAGGCCAGAATGTTTGTTTCTTTTGCCGCCAGCCAGGTCACTTCAGCAACAACTGTCCAGAACGACTACAACAACAGCCGCAACAACGTCAACCGCCGCAGCAACCTCAACAACAACAACTTCAACAACAACAGCCCAGGCAGCAACCACCACGACCACAGCAACAGCAACGCGGCAGACAGCAGGCCCGCGTCTTTGCAGTTGACCAGAGGGAGGCCGACCAGCATCCAGGTACCATGTTCGGGATGATTATTCTTAATGATGTGCCTGTCTATGCCTTATTTGATACCGGAGCAACCCACTCTTTTATATCACGTCGATGTCTCGAAGCTATTGGGGTTCGTTCCACTACCGCTGTCGATCCTATCGAGGTGAGTTTAGCCTCGGGAAGAAAGATAGTGACGGACGCTAGAGCCACCGATCTCAGCCTTTCCATCGGCGGCCGTATTCTGATTACTGATACTTATGTTATCGAGATGAGGGATTTTGACCTCATACTCGGTATGGATTGGCTAACTCGATTTCACGCAGATATTCAATGTTACGACCTGGAGATTACTCTTTATCTTCCGGGAGATGATCAGATTACTTATTACGGCTCCAGGACTCGTCTCTGCCACATATTATTTCTATGGCGAAAGCCAGAAAGATTCTTCGACGGGGTGATTTCCAGGGTTATATTGTGAGCCTCGTTGGAGATGAGTCAAAGGCACGTTCACCTCATGATATTCCTATCGTTCGTGAGTTCATGGACGTGTTTCCAGACCAGCTTCCCGGAGGTCCACCTAGCCGACAGGTGGAATTTTCTATTGATCTTATCCCTGGAGTCGGACCCGTTTCAAAGGCACCATAAAGAATGGCGCCTAAAGAATTGCAGGAATTGAAGACCCAAATTCAAGAGTTGCTGAATCTCGGTTTTATACGACCGAGTGTTTCTCCTTGGGGAGCACCAGTCCTTTTTGTCAAAAAGAAGGACGAATCTATGCGTATGTGTATCAACTACCGGGATCTTAACCGGTTGACGATCAAGAATAAATATCCACTTCCCAGGATCGATGATTTATTTGATCAGTTGAGGGGTGCCTGCGTGTTTTCCAAGATCGATTTGTGTTCAGGCTACCACCAGCTGAAAATCAAGAAGTCAGACATACCCAAGACAGCTTTCCGTACGAGATACGGTCACTTCGAGTTTGTGGTTATGCCGTTTGGCCTCAGTAATGCCCCGGCAGTATTCATGGACTTGATGAACCGTGTATTTCATCCTTTTCTCGACCAGTTCGTTATTGTCTTCATCGATGATATTATTATTTATTCCAAGAGCTAGAAGGAGCACGAGGAGCACCTGAGGGCCGTTCTTTCGACCCTTAGACGTGAGAAGTTATATGCAAAATTCTCCAAGTGCGAGTTTTGGCTTCAACGAGTGGCTTTTCTTGGCCACATTATTACTTCAGCAGGTATTGAAGTTGATCCTTCCAAAATTGCTGCAGTCCAGAATTGGTCAGCACCGAAGAATCCGTCCGAGGTTCGTAGTTTCCTCGGCCTTGCAGGTTATTATCGCAGATTTATCGAAGGGTTCTCGAAGATTGCACTCCCTTTGTCCCAGCTGACGAGGAAGTCTATAAAATTCGAATGGATAGACCGTTGTGAGTCGAGTTTTCAGGAGCTGAAAAGGAGGCTTACGACGGCACCGGTGTTGACTATTCCAGATCTTTCTCGGAGCTTCACCATCTATAGTGATGCTTCGAGGCAAGGGTTGGGATGTGTACTTATGCAAGATGGCCAGGTCGTTGCTTATGCGTCACGCCATCTTAAAACACATGAACAGAACTATCCGACGCACGACTTGGAGTTAGCTGCAGTTGTTCATGCCCTCAAGATTTGGCGACACTATCTATACGGCGGTCAATGCGAAATCTTTACTGATCATAAGAGCTTGCAGTATATCTTTACCCAGAAGGAGCTCAATATGAGGCAGCGCCGTTGGTTAGAGTTCGTCAAGGATTACGATTGTACGATCTAGTATCATCCGAGAAAGGCGAATGTTGTTGCTGATGCCCTAAGCCGCAAGGTGAAGGGTGACTTGACATACGTTGTTACTCAACAGAGTCAGTTGATTCATGAGTTCGCCCGGATGCAGATCCAGCTGGTTGATGCACTTCCTACAGCCAGTTTGGGGAGTATGAATTCCATGCAGGTTCAGCCGACGCTGAGGGAGAGAATCCGGCAAGAGCAGGCTTCAGATGAGTTTATTCGTACGATTGATGCCAAGGTTCGTGCCGGAGGCGTCGAGGGTTTTCACCAAGGCACTGATGGGGCCTTGGAGTTTCGTGGCAGGATTGTGGTGCCTAAAGTCGAAGCATTGAGAAAGAAGATTCTATCTGAGGCTCATACTGCACCCTATCTAGCCCATCCAGGAAGCACAAAGATGTACCATGACCTGAAAGGGTCGTTTTGGTGGAGAGGATTGAAGAAAGACGTTGCCGACTTTGTAAGAAGATGTTTAACCTGTCAGCAAGTCAAGGCCGAGCATAAGAGTCCCATAGGCCTTCTACGACCACTGCCGATTCCGAGGTGGAAGTGGGAGATGGTTGCGATGGATTTTGTTACGGGGTTACCGAGGTCATCTGAACATCACGACGCTATCTGGGTCGTGGTCGACAGATTGACTAAGGTTGCTCACTTCTTGCCAGTATCGATGAGTATGTCTTTGGATCGGTTGGCTGAGATTTATATCCGTGGGATCGTTCGACTCCATGGAGTACCTGTTACTGTTGTGTAGACAGAGACCCCAGATTCACTAGTACATTCTGGAAGAGTTTACACGAGGCAATGGGTACGAAGCTAGCCTTATGTTCAGCCTACCATCCCGAGACTGACGGACAGACGGAGCGGACTATACAGACGTTAGAGGATATGTTGCGTGCTTTGACTGTTGACAGGGGTGCTAAATGGGAGTCTTTATTGCCGTACGTCGAGTTTGCGTACAACAACAGTTATCACTCTTCTATTCAGATGGCTCCTTATGAGGCACTATACAGTCGTAAATGTCGTTCCCCTCTTTATTGGGACGACGTCGGAGAACGTCGAGTACTCGGTCCGAAGCTGATCGAGGAGACAGTCGAGCAAGTCGAGTTGATCCGGCAGAGACTCAGAATAGCTCAGAGCAGAATGAAATCAACCGCCGATCATCATCGACGAGATATTCAGTTCGAGGTTGGCGAGCACGCTTTTCTCAGAGTTAGTCCATTTCGTAGAGTCATTCGATTCGGGAAGAGAGGGAAGTTACACCCTCGGTTTATTGGCCCGTTTGAAGTACTCAAGCGAGTGGGGGATGTTGCGTATCGTTTAGCCTTACCTCCCGAGTTATCCAGTGTGCACAATTTCTTTCATGTGTCTATGTTACGCAAGTACGTGTGCGACCCCGATCATGATATTCCTCATACTGATATTGAGATTCATCCAGATTTATCTTACGAGGAGCGACCGGTGGCTGTGTTGGACCGACAGGTTTGACGGCTCCAGAAGCGTGATGTTCCCCTCGTCCGTATTTAGTGGGATCGCCACGGAGCCACTTGGGAGCAGGAGGCTGACATTCGCGCTCGTTTTCCCGACTTTCAGTTTTGATATGTAAATTTTTCATGTATATATGTTTTGTTTTATATTTCCAAGGACGGAAATATTTTAAGGAGGGTAGATATTAATAACCCAACTTCTTGTTAATAATAATGATGCATTATCTTTTATTGATTCCGTTCACTTTCAGCAAATAAGTTCGACGTTAAGTCGAAAAGTTTATCCGGTTAATTATTAACCGAGTCAAATTCGATAATTAATTTCCGAACCGTTTATTTTATAAACGGATGTTATTAATCGGGATCAATTATTAATAGTTTAGCATGTTCAGAATTAAGTTCGAGGTTGAAACTAAGTTAAGTTACGGAAGAACGCAAGGTATGCGAAGTATACACAAGTACACGCACTCATGCACGCATGCCGTGCGCACAGCCATGCACGCGGACGCGCATCGCGCGTATCACCGTGCTGATGACGGATCGATCTTTTGTCTATACTGGGTTTCGAATAAACGACGCACTGCGGCCTTCGTTTATCCCCGATAGGTATCTAGCAGACGCACTCAGGGCCTTCTTCTAGATACCGGGACTTCAAGACGCACTATTGGCCTTCTCTCCGACACTGTATGTAAAGACGCACTAATGGCCTTCTTTATCACACGTTAAGAACATAAAGTTCCCCCTCAAGATTGGCTCACCAATTCAATACTTCATTCAACTTTTTTAAAATATGATGAGGTACATGGGGTATTTATAGTTGCAAAATAAATCTAAGCCTAAATCTACTAGATCTCCTAAATCTTGCATGAATAGAAATCCTAAGTCTAGAAAGCAATAAAATCCTAAAGCTACCAAAATACTAATGCTTGGCTTGCACACCAAGCAAATCTAGAAGCTCCCTAAAAATAAACCCTACATGCTAAACTCTCGGCCGCCCCACATTCCGCACGCGTCCCACGCGTATGCGCGCTGCCCGTCCGTGTCCTAGTCTTTGGCGCGCGAGGCATCGCGCGCCCCGCGTGTCCCGTACGCGTGCACCCCAGCGCGATCCTCGTCCATGCCGCCATTGCCCAGCGCGTGCATCTCCTCAAGTCGCCCAGTCCTGCCGCGCATAGGATACCTCCCGCGTCATCCCACTCGCGCACCGTCGCGCACGCCCTGCCCTTGCTGATTTTCTTGCGCGCGTTGTGTCGCGCGCCCGCGTGCTCACATGCGCGCCCTTGGCGCCTGATCCTTTCTCCGCATGACCCCCGCACGTCCCAGCTACCGTCCCAGCCCAGACCGCCTACGGAGTTCCCGCGTACACCCGCGCACCCGTCCATCTTGCGTTCGCGTCCTCCCCGCCAAACCCGCGTGCGCGGTCTATTCGCCCACTCGTGTGCATCAAGTGCCGATGCACACCTTTTGCCTTTTCGCCCCTTGCTAGACTCGCCGGTCCCCAACTCCACTTTCGTATCATTCCCCTCCTCTTCAAGACTTTCCTTGTCCCCAAGGATTAGGAAATTCGGCTTCCCCTCTCGGCCATCCCCGCTATCCTCATCAAGTGACCCGCCTGGATCCTCAGTCCTCAACTTGACCCTCTCGCTTGACCTCCCGAACTCCATAGTTCCTTTCCAATAATCGGTTGTGATTGGACCAAGAGTCTCCAACCACTGGCATCCAAGCACTACATCAGCTGCCTTCAATGGCAATGCATAGAGATCCACTCTCATCCTTTGACCTTGAGCTTTCAACTTTACACCCTTGAATAAAATATCTCCTCGTAGTGTTTCCCCGTTTGCAACCTTTACTCCAAAAGGTTTTACCTTGGTGAATGGAATCTCGATTTCTTTAGACAACTCCTCATCAATGAAGTTTAGCGTAGATCCGCTATCGACCAGCACTTCCACCAATTTTCCTCCTACTTCAGCCGTGAATGTGATCATCTTCGGACCACGTTTCTTGCTTTTAACCATATGTAATAGGGACTCCTCTCTCGGTTCTTCTTCTTCCTCAAATTCCAACAAAAAGACCTCCTTACCCTTGCACCTGTGGCCTGGCGTAAATTTTTCATTGCACGAATAGCAAAGGCCTTTTTCTCGCCGTCGTTGCATCTCTTTGTTGGTAAGCCGTCGTATGTTGCTCGTCGTTCGAACAATCTTGCCCATCGGTTTGCTCTCCGTTCGCCCTGCCAGTTCTTCGGTTGCGGCGTTCGTGCGCTTGGTCTCCGTGCGTGTGTCGTTCGGCTTGGCCTTGCGCACCGCCACAAGATGTTCCTCGTGCAATCTAGCCGACTCAACGGCTGCTCGCATCGAGCCTGGCCTGTCCAACCTCACTTCGGCTGCCAGTTCAGCTTTAAGTCCTCCAACAAACGTTCCCACTAACGCAGCCTCGGGCCAGTCTCGTACCCTACTAGCGATTCGCTCGAACTTTTTTTGATAATCCCTCAGACTACCCACTTGTTTGATCCTTGACAAAGCCTCGTTGTAATCGTGGTAGTCACTCGAGCCAAACCTCATGATAAGCTCTTTTTCAAAATCTCTCCATCGCATGTACTCGCCATGGTTTTTGTGCATCACCCATTGCCACCAAACGTTAGCTTCCCCATCAAGGTGATAGGCAGCAATTTGTACTCGTTCGTACCTTGGCACATCATTGATCTCAAAGAATTGCAAAGCTCGACTCAACCATGCGTCCGGATCTGTCCCCGTGAACGTGGGCATCACAATTTTCGGTCGTGTACCTGCCCGTTCGTCCAATTGCTCATCGCGCTCGTGAAGTCGGTTATCGCGCCCCTCGCGCCGTCGCCGATCCTCGTCGTAGCGCTCTCGGTCATCGCGTCGTGCTCGGCGTTCATCGCGTGTGGCCCGCGATGCGTATGATGCGTACGACTGCTGGTCGTCATCTTCTTCGCGCCTACGGTCGTGATGTGCGCGTCCCTCGTGTCGTCGTTGGCCGTCGCGATGGTGATCTGCGTGTGATGCGCGCGAGCCCCGTGATCGGTGATCATCCTCGCGCTCGGTCCCTGTGCTGACTGCCGTGGACCGCGACCCATGTCGTCTCCTTGGCCGCGTGTTCATGCGTGTTAGTTGCCCGGCCAAGTCCTGGACCATTAGTTCGATCCTTCCCAAGTTCTCGTTGGTAGCATGTTGACCATCGCTGATGATCTTCATGTTATCCTCCAAGGCTTGGATTCTCTCACGGTTTGACATCATAAATATTTTTTTTTTTTTAAGACTTCTAAAAAAAATTGAAAATAATAGGGAAAAATTCGAAAAATTCGAACCCCCAACAAGACTCAAAAAATTCGAAACAAAAAAGAAATTTGGCCCCTCAACAAAGGTAATAACCGAAAAAAATAACAAAGGACTAACAAGATGACACTTTTTTTTTGACTCAAATTCGAAAATAAAAAGGGAAAATTCGAACAAAAATTCGAATCCCAACAAAAAATAAGAGAAATTCGGCCCCTCAGCAAAAGGCAAACCGAAAAAAATAAAAAGATAAGATAG
>CACSLK010007779.1:6097593-6129239 GCA_902706635.1 Striga hermonthica | reverse complement strand
TTTTAAACAAACAACACCCCTGAAGGGCGGGGGATTGGGCTAGATCCCCAACCTGTGAATAGATCAGGGCCCCAAAACTGGGGGCCCAGAATGTCAACGAACAAAATACAAAAGCCTACAACGTCTCACAAATGAAAACCAAAAACGAGAAAGAACCGAAAAAGAAAAAGAAAACAGAAAAAGAAAGAAAACAGAAACTACAAAATAAGGTCGATCTACGGGCTAACAGATGCCCGAGATAAAAGACTAGTCTAATGAAAGCAAAAAGCCTATAACTAGTGAAAGCGGAACGTAGGATATCCGAGCTGGTCCATCCGTACTAGAGTGCGAAGGCGGAGTGGAGCAGTGTCTGTCTGGAATATGTGTGTATCTGATATGGTGGCGCCAAGGCTGGCAAGATAGTCTGAGGGTCTGTTCCCCTCACGGAAAATATGCGTAATCCTGTGATGGACCGACCGGAGTAGCGCTCTAATGCGCATAATCGGGTGTTGGGTCTGCCACGATCCCTGGTGGCCCGAGGTCAAAAGAGTGGCAACAGCCGCAGCGTCTAGCTCGATCCATATGTGACTAGAGATGTAACACCCCACTTGAATTTAAAGAAATTATCGGATTTTTCAAAACCAGAATAAAATTTTTAAACTCTTTTTCGAAATCTTAGTGGGTGTTATCTAACACAATTTAACTAGTCCAAGTCGTGTCTGGACTCACGGGGATTCATAAACCCGATTTTCGCAAGGTTTTCATTAACCTGATACACATCTCATATGAACAATGGAATATCCAATTCAATCACCATAATTATCCAAGGTTCAAAAGTGATTACCAAATTATTCAAACACCATAGTTCAAAAGCGATATCCCAACCATCAACAAAAGTTCATAATGATCATATTATTAAAACGGAAGCATAAATAAACACATAACGGACCACCACTCGTCTTTCGCCCCGTCATCCGACTACTGCTTAACCTGCATCGGTAAAGAGCAGGTGGGGATGAGTACTAGATGAAAAGTGTACTCACCACTATGCACATAATTAATACATGTAAAGATGGTATGGTCGCAGTATGAATATAAATCAATCATCATCATGTCACATCTCCTAATCTCAACAATAACTCACTCATGTGCACATCTATCATTAGCCGCGGAAAGGGGATGCATAAACCCTAACGACGGGAGTGCGTGCCACTGTAACGGACACGGCCTTTCATTAGGTCTTAAGGAGACTTGCCTCGCAAGGGCAACCGTACCGTAACTCGACGGGGACAACCGTACCGACGGCCGTAGCAGCTCACATCAGTAGGCCACATGGTTCACATTCATACATAGGTCATACCAACCAAACACTTAAAACACACATATGGCATAGGTAATTTTATAAGTAAACCCACCTGGTGTAGCAGAGTGAACAGCAAACTCAAAGGTAGGCAGCGAGCACGGCTCGTCAAACACCTACAACAATTATTACACTAAGATCAATACTTTTGACCTTAGAGAAACATTCACAATTACTCTTGGTCAAACTTGGTTCAACCAAGTAGTTCGTGAAGTTCTGTGGACATTGGAACACTTGGACTTGACTCGACCAATTAACAGCAAATACACCAATTCAAGAAGGTCGGGGAACCTAATGAGTTAAGTTCTGAAACTTTAACATAAAATCCATCTCACTGGACTTAACAAAACCACCAAGTTTCAGCCCCAAACTCATTATACACAATTTTATAAAATACAAATACGGTATCAGTAAAAACGAGCATAAAATCCAAAGCCCGAACTAACGAACAAATTAGCACATAAGATTTTTACTGGAGAAAGTTCAGCAATTAAGAATAAACATATAAAAATCCCAGCAATTTAATCCAAATACACAAATTATGAAAATTCGTACACGATTCAGCAGTTTATCATCTTTTAATTAAAACCGAACCAATTGGAGCTCTAAAAATTCTAATCTTTTTACAACATGACACTCCACATAAAACAAGCTTCTCAGCCAAATATCAGAATTTTTTTTTAGCAAAGGACCGATTTATCATAATTAAAAATGTCTTTCTACAAAAACATTAAATAAATTATTTACCCTATCAATCTCAGTCTAAAAATTATAAAAATTTTACACAACATCATAATCATATAGAAAGACAACATACTAAAATTTCATAAAATTTAGAGCACAACTCAATTTATTATGAATTAAATATAAATCTGACCAGAAATTACAATAATTTTTAAAAATAGCTACAGACCTCCGAAAATTCTAAAATTTTTACACGAGCTATGCAATTAACACATGACATAACATATAAAATTTCACGGCAATCGGAGCAGCATAGAATTTATTATGATTTTAATACATTTCAGCAGCTAGTTCAATTTCGAAAAATCATATAAGACTCGAAACACACCGAATTCGTCCAAGGCCTTTGCCATGAGGCCAAGGACACGACAAGGTTCCAAAATCCACAGTCCTAACACGATTTCGATGGAATTTCATATGATTTCACATTAATCGATAAAATCCCTACATAAACTCATGATATATAATCCTAAATAACGAAATAACTTCAAAGCTCGAAACACATATATAAACGAGAGGGAAATCAAGCTTCGGTACCATTCTCGGGATCAGTACGCGACGAAGATCAAAACGATGGCCGAGACGGGCTGTTCGGAGGCTGGGAGCACGCCCGTCAGGCTCAACGACAACGGCTCGCGGGGGTGGCGTGTAAGTAGTCTTGCGGGGCTGCTCCGGCTCGCTAGGGACGCCGGAAAACAATTGCGGAGGTACCACTGGACAACGAGAACTTGCTGGTCACGGAGGGACGCCGGAAGGTGGTTGCGGCAGGTTGACGGGCGCGCTGGCGGTGGACCGGCGGACTGCGGGACTCCTCACGAGCAGCGAACGTGGACGATGGTGGCCAGAAGTGACAACTTGCAGCAGTGGTTCGCACCGGAGGGACTGCAACTCGTCGGTGCTCTGCTGCTCGTGGACGGGACACCGAAAGACGATCACGGAGGGGCCGCTAAATGGAGTTGCCGGCGAAGAAAGGTTCGCTAGAGTCCGCTGCGAAATTCCTCCGACCGTCGGCGGGGTTGATGGAAGGGCACCAGCTGCTCGACGGAAAGCGAGGCCCGCTGCCTAAAGTCACCGGCGGTGGAATCTCGCGGCTGGGTTGATGGGAGGCTTCATGTCTAGCCGCTGCTAAGGCACGAACAGAGTTTTCAAAATCTCCTCGCTCGGATGAGCAACAACCCGCTGCTTGCTGAAGAGGAAATCAGCGACGTGGACGAGCTTCTGGTGGCGTGCGATCGGAAAATTTGGGAGAGCTGATGATGGGGGAACATTTTTTTTTTTTTTTTTTGCTGCTTCGAAAACGACGAGAGGGAGGAAGAGGGCTAGGGTCTGCGGTTTGCGTGAATAAAAATAAAACCCTTCCTAAACGGGCTGAAATTATACCTTACTCGGGCTGAATATGAACTCCAAAATGGGCTGGATTTATTTGCACAAATGAGCCGGGAAAGTGCATCCAATTGAACCAAAATTTTCCAAATAATTTGGGCCAAATAACAAATTCAAGGCTCGATTGGAAAAAGGTTCAGATAAAATGCCAACGAAACGGTCGAAAGGAAAGGAAAAGGTTTTACGCGATTAAGCCAAAAATTCAATTCGATTGGGCCGGTTTCTCTCCGAGATTCGACAATTAACAAAAAGGTTCGGTTCAATATTTACGAATATTCGGGCTCGGTTCGATTAAACGTTGTGAATGAATAAATAACGGACAAGCATATATATTTACACATACAATACACAATAATATTTAATATATATTTATTAACAATATAGCAATTAATCAATTAACATAAACATTAATAATAATAATAATAATAATAATAATAATAATAATAATAATAATAATAATAATAATAATAATAATAATAATAATAATAATAATCCATTCATTCATGAACGAACGGGGCATTACAAGAGAGGTGGACAGCGATCTGTAGTCCGACCTGTAATGCCTGAATCTCTGCATCAAAGCTCGAGGAGGCCTGAAGGGACGCGTGGAAGGCGGTGATGAGAGTGCCGCTATGATCCCGGATCAAGCCTCCTCCTCCGGCAACTCCAGTGTGGCGATCAAAAGAGCCATCAGTGTTCAGCTTGACCCATGGAGAGTCAGGTCGAAGCCAAACCACGGCTCTGGGCCGAGGGTGCTGGACAGGCGGTGGAGGCGCCACCCTGTAGCGATGTGGTGGCGTGCAGCCTGTCCAGTCTCGGGCCGTGAGCCTGCCCAATGCGGTGAGGAGTGAAATGTGTCTCTCTACCTGCAAAACAATGTGAGAAAACATAAAAGTAATATCCCTATGCTTCGCACTATTCCTTTCTGTCCAGGTGAACCAGAGGATCAGACAAGGAATGAGGAAGCTCACGTGTCTAAAGTGTGTGCTCTCTGTGAGAAAAAACTCAGAAGCTCAAAGAAACTGTATGTGGTGGGTAGGGATATATGAGTCCAAGTGGAAAAATGCTCCCACACTCTCCTCACGCTCTCACTCTCTAGAAACAGGTGGGTGAAGGTCTCGGTCTCATGGCGTCCAGTCTGAGTACAACACACACATCGGGAGGGGAAGGAGATCCCCCTCGCGTGTAGCACAGTATCCACGGGTATCCGGCGCAAGAGGAGGCGCCAAAGGAACACCGAAATGGTAGGGGTGAAAAGGTCACTCCAGATGGCCCCGAAGAGGAGATTCGGCCGATCCCTCAGCCTGATCTGCTCCCAAGACGAGGTAGTAGAAAACACACCCGATGATGTAAGGCTCCACCTCATACTATCTAAACCGTCCCCCGAGATAGGGATCTGCTGGATCTGATCTAATAAATGTTCGCTAAAACCCGCACCAGACCCCAACTCCCTATCTAACTTCCCCCTATCCCACGACCCGTCCGTCCAGAGGTCGCTCACAAGTAGGTAGGGGGAATGCGACACCGGCCTATCCCTAGACAACGGCCTATCACCAACCCACCAAGCATCCCAGAAACTAATATCGCCCTCGCCCAGAACCCAGAAGGTGTGATCCTGGGCGCGCCTACCAACCCTAGTGAGGCGCCGCCACTGCCTACTATCATGATCAACAGCCGTCACCCAACAAGGGTGATTGGCACGTCTAGGGCAGTACTTGCCGCGAAGGTACTGAGCCGAAAGCGACTTTCCTTCCCTGAAGCGCCACCACAGCTTGTATGAGAAAGCTGTAACAATGTCCCTGAGGCGGCGGATACCAAGTCCACCCTCGGAGAGGGGGCGACAGATGGAGTCCCACCCCACCCAGGGGGTACGTCTCCCCCTCCCAGAACCGTCCTCGTAACCCCAGAAATAACGAGCCATAATCTGGTCAATCTCGTCAAGAGTAGACCTAGGGGGGTCAAGGACCATAAGCAAGTGAATCGGAAGAGAGCAAAGAGTGCTCTTGATCAGCGCAAGCCGACCACCGAAGGAAAGATGTCTGTGCGACCAACCAGAGATCCTGTCGATCATCCTCTGCCTGACGCCCGCAAAGAGCGCCCTCGTGAGGTTGCCCTTATATAAAGGGACGCCAAGATAGGTAATCGGAAGGTCGCCGCGCGCAAAACCAGTAATATCGTGGACCCGCTCAGTCCACCTGGCCGCGCTGGAAGAGGAAAGGGTGAAAGTGCTCTTCTGCACACTGACCAGCTGACCGGTAACCAAGCCATAGTGCTCCAAAAGGCGCATGAGCTCGACAAGTCCATCATCATCTTCACGGGTAAAGATGATGATGTCATCCGCGTATGAGAGGTGAGAGATGATAGGACCATAGCCACGGGTGCTATAAGTCATATGCGGAAAGTCGCGGATGAAGCCGTCAAGGCAGCGAGAGAGGTAGTCCGCCGCAAGGACAAACAGGGAGGGGGACAGAGGGTCGCCCTGTCTAAGTCCGCGAGATGAGGGGAAGAAGTCAGTGGGGCTGCCGTTGACCAGGACCGAGAACGTGCAGTGCTCCACGCACGCCTCGACAACACTGATCCAACGGCGAGGAAATCCCATCCTGGCCAGAGCCTCCCTAAGAAACGGCCACTCTACCCTATCGTAGTCTGATGCTGTTAGGTTAGTTGTATAATACTGCTAGGTTAGTTCTATTTAGTTGTTGTGTTAGTAATATCTAGTTGCTATGTTAGTTGTTTATAGTTGCTGGTTTAGTTATATTTTCTTTATTATTTCATAACATATTTTTTTCATTTGTTTCCAGATGTACAGCGTTCCAATGTCCAATGCGAAATGGGATGTTGAATCTAAAGCTCGTTTATTCTGTGATAGTATGGCTAATGATTTAAGAACATCAGGATTTGATCATAAACTTGAAGATGTTTCTATGGTAATTTACTTTTTAAATTTGTATTTATCAGTTTAATTATTTAGTAACATGCTAATATTATATAATTTTTGTTTTTTTATAAGATTTTCTTCCCTGTGTGCAAGAACGAGCACTTGTATGTGGTCTGTTTTGATTTTAAGGAAGTTGCTATCCATATTTTGGACAATTCTTCTGTCGGTGGATCCTCCCTTTCAAAATACGAGTCTCAACATCTGCATCTGGTAATAATCTCTAATCTTTTTAAATTAATTTTAGAACATTGCATATATAGTTCAACATATTATATCATTCACTGTTAACACATTTTTAATAACTGTTTTCTTTTTTTTTTTATTTTTTTCAGAGAGATCTACTTGGTGGATACTTCAGATACAGAAACCTCCCACATTTGTCAGATAAGGTCTCAAGCATGAAGATAGCCAGAATTGCTTTTCCTTGGAGAGATGCCAAAAACAAAGTTGATTGTGGGGTATTTGTTATGCGGCATATGGAAACATATTATGGAGGTGGTTGTAAAAACTGGAAGAGTGGTCTTATAAAGGACAAACCGGAGCAATTGAATGAAATGTGCATTAAGTACTGCTCGGAAATTGTCCTAAATGAATTCAACGAGGTGAAAACAGAGAATCAGAAGAAGATAGATGCATTTCAAGCCGAGATGAATCTTGCAAAGAAGAGGATAAAGATTGTCCATTTCAAATATATGGTACACTTTTGATGTAATACTTTTGATGTAAATATGATTTTTTTTAATAAAGATTTATCTTTTGTTTATGGATGAATATGATTTTTCATGCAATGTTAGTTTTATGCTTTCGCAAGGTTAGTTGTCTAAAGTTGCAAGGTTACTGTTCCCTTGTTGCAAGGTTAGTTGTCTGTCTATTGCTAGGTTATTTTTTTGTCTATTGCAAGGTTAGTTATTAGGTCTTTCAAGGTTAGTTATGTCTGGTTGCTAGGTAAGTAGTCTGTTGTTGCATGGTTAGATCTATGCGGTTGCAAGGTTATTTCAATCCTGTTGCTAGGTTAGCTGTCCGATGTTGCTAGGTTAGATATATTTAGTTGCAAGGTTATATATATAAGAGGTTTGCAAGGTTAGTTATCTGATGCTGCTATGTTAGGAGTCTGTTGTTGCTATATTAATTATCTGCTGCTGCAAGGTTAGGTGTATGTCTATTGCTAGATTAGTTTTATGCTTTTGCAAGGTAAGTTGTCTAAATTTGCAAGGTTACTATTCCCCTGTTGTAAGGTTAGTTATTAGGTCTTTCTAGGTTAGTTGCTTTTAGTTGCTAAGTTAGTTGTGTCTAGGTGCTAGGTTAGTTGTCCGATGTTGCTAGGTTAGTTATGTCTGGTTGCTAGGTAAGTAGCCTGTTGTTGCATGGTTAGTTGTCTGATGTTGCAAGGTTGCAAGGTTAGTTTTATGTTGTTGCATGGTTAGATATATTCAATTGCAAGGTTATATATATTTAGGTCGTTGCAAGGTTAGTTATCTGATGCTGCTATGTTAGGAGTCTGTGGAGGCTCTATTAATTGTCTGGAGCTGCAAGGTTAGTTTTAGCTAGTTGCAAGGATATTTTTTTGTTGTTGCTAGGTTAGTTCTACCTTGTTGCCCGATTATTTGTGTCTACTTGCTTGGTTAGTTGCCCGATGTTGCTAGGTTAGTTATGTCTAGTTGCTTGGTTAGTAGTCTTTTTTTGCTAGGTCAGTTATGTCTAGTTGTTTTTTTTTTTTATTGTTAAATGTAAATATATATAGATCAAAACTGGGTAGAAGGACCGTTCGACGGCATATAAAAGCGTAACGGGCAACCACAAGTTGGTTCCTCATTCTCGAGATATATATACGAGGACAACCACAGGTCGGTTGCTCACTCTAAGGTCACGGGAAGTGAAATGCAAAGGGTCCCATGGGATTTGCTCATGTCGGCTCAGTGCAACAAGTCTCGGGTCACACTCAAGGCAATCGTTGGTGCGCTGATTTGCTTCAGGCCATAGCGACGCTAAGGGTTAGCGGCGCTAGGAGTGGTGTGGCACGCTGTCGTGGCACGGTTCTGACGTAAAGAGTCCCTGCCATGTTAGCGGTGCTTTGCAGCTTAGCGGTGCTAGGGATAGCGGCGTTATAGGCATAGCTGCGCTTCATTCATAAGGCGACTACTTGCAGCCCATCGTTAACCCCTAGCTACGCGCATAGCGGCGCTATGGGCGAGAAGATAGCCGCGCTATCCCAGGCTAGCGGCACTAGTACATGGGCTTTTTTCCATGCTTCACACTCGCTAAGGCCTAACGGCGCTACGCAGCCGCACCTTAGTGGCGCTAAGCACATAGCGGCGCTACTACCTGGGATCCCCAAAAAATTTCCTAACTTTCTTCAATTCACCCAACTTCCCGGTTGGTCGGCCACCCTTCAACCTCAACTCACAAATACCAATCATCAAGGTCTGAGACTCCGCCTCTGAAATTGAGCAAGTACATTAGGATATAGTGCAAAGATAGTGTGATATACGTGAGTTTTTACCTTCTGGACCACAAGGCATGGGGGTTGGTATTCATTATAAAAGACCAACTGGTTCCTTGCGTTCCAAATGTAGTAAAGGGTGGCTGCAAGCGCCGCTTTCTTCAACTTGGACCTCCACCCTGCACCTTTCGCCTCCTTCTTGGTCTATTTGAGGGCCTTTAAGGGTTGATGGCCTATGCCGAAGGCTAACCCAAGCACATATCTCATCCCAAATTTCCGAGCCAAAGGAGCACTCGAAGAAGAGGTGGCTCGAAGATTCATTGGCTACCCCGCATAGAGGGCGTATCGGGTCTTCATCAAGGAATTCAAGACGGTCTTTAGTCCGGAGTCGGTTAAGCACGTCGAGCCATAGAATGAAGGAATGCCTAGGGGTATTGCAAGCCCCCCAAACAACACCACTCCATGGCCTCATGGGTCCTCTAGGTCGTAGGAAGTCGTAGCATTTACTAGACCAATCATGTCTATCCCGGGAGTTCCACCCTCGAAGAAGGGCTTCCGCTCCTCTTTCACTTCCCGCTCTCTCAACCAAGCTTTGTCGGATGTCTATGAGGGACTTGAAGAGAGGTGAGTCATTTGGTCTAACTTCCCAGTCCCAAATGGAGTTCCCTTTTAAATAAATGTTGTGAATCCATTTTTGCCACAATGTGTCCTTTTTTGCTTGCATTTTCCATAGCGTTCGGGTGAACAACGCTTGGTTCCATGCATTCAAGTCCCTAAGCCCCAAACCACCTTCCAAGCGCGGTAGAGATACACTATCCCAAGCCACGGGAGCGCTCTTCGATCCCCAAAGGAACCCTTCTACATAGTTGAGTGATTTTTGTTCTAATTATGTCGGGCAAGTGGAAGATTCCCATCCAAAAAGACACAATGCCTTGGACCACCGAGCGTAGGAGTTCCAATCTTCCGCCATAGGAAAGAGTATGTCCATTCCATTGACTAAGTTGACCCTCAATTTGCTCAATCATATCATCAAAGAGCCTAGCCGTGATACGGTCCGCAGTGAGGGGGAAGCCGAGGTACCGAAAGGGCATTGAGTCGCATCGTAGTTTGGTGTTGTCAAGGATTATAGCCTGACTATCGTCTTTGACACCGGCCAAGTAAATATTGGACTTTAGTACATTCATCTCAAGCCTCGACTTCGCTCCCAAATCCTTGAGGCAATCCATGAGTACTTGGATCGACTGGGGGTCTCCACAAGATAGAAGCATGAGGTCGTCGGCGAAGGCAAGGTGCGAGATTTTTAATTTCTCACACATCGGATGGTATTTGAAGTTTGTGTCGAACGCCGTTTTTGTAACGCCCCGTTTGTTCATGAATAATTGAGATTATTTATTTTGCATAATTGTTGTTATTATTATTATTATTATTATTATTATTATTATTATAAATATTATTATTATTATTATTATTATTATTTATTTGTGATTAAATGTCCAATTGTTCTAAATGCCTATTATTGTATAAATATATATATTTCGTGTAATATAAATATAGATAGTCCGGATTAACTTATTATTTGTCGTCAATTACACTGATCGGGAGTTCTTGTTATTTCGTTTATTTCCGGTCCAATTGAAAATTATTTCTAGCCCATAAGTTTGTTGATATATTTTTGGGCCAATTGAGAAATTAAGTTCCCTAAGCCCAATTTCTTTTAAAAATTTTGGCTCATTTGATAAGATTTCTGGCCCATTAAGAAGCATTTACCGAACAGATCTCTCATTCTCCTCTGCGCGAGACCGAGTCCCACCTTATCTGTGCGTTAACAATTTTGTTCCAATTTTATTGCGAATTCAAACGCACGTTCTCCCTCTCCCTTTCACCTATATCAGTTGCAAGTCGAGCAGAGAGATCATTCATCTCCTCCCTCAGCTCTCCATATCTCTCTCTCTCGCACTCGTTAAAAAAAAAAAATATATAGAACCTGCAATCCCGCCAGCACCTCCATCGTCACCGGCGAGAAACCACCATTTCAGCTCCTCCACGAGTCGCTGCTCTCTTCCTCGCCATCATATCGATCGCCCCTAGCAGCTTCTCCCGGTCACCGTGAACGTCCAGAAAAGCGGGACCACCGGCGAGTTCATCACGCAAATTCCGGCGACGACTGCCAGCGGCGGCAACCTCCGAGTGGTACCTTCGTCCAGCGATCAACAACAGAGCCTCACTCGCCATCATAATTTCCGTTCAGCAGCCCTTAAAATCGTGTTGGAAGATTCTGAGTCCCGAAGCCGATTGTCCGACCCGCTGTCGGGCCCGTTTCCTGTCCGATAACTCGTAGTTTCCCGAAGCCGGGTAACTTATTCGGATCCTCTCGTTAATACGGTCGTTTTCATATATTACACGTTATATATATGACGTGTTCGGTTTACCGAAACTTTATTTGAAATCGAACTTTGTTTGTTGTTATTTGTTGATTCGTATGTTCGTGCGTATATTTCGAGTATTTGTGAATTTTCGTGGATTATCGGAACTCTCGTTATCGTATTAATTGAGCCTCGTTGTCGCTGTTACGTATTCGTGTGATTTCGGTGTCTCGTTTTGTTATTTCGAGCCGTCGTCTTGTTGTTTAGGTCGTTCGTACCCCCGTCGTTTGTTTTGTATTATTTTTGTGGTTTAGTTAACAAAACTTTTAAAACCCGGTTTCGAAATATATTTTCAAAACTCTGAAAACTTATTATTTTATAAGTCTCGATTCCGGTTGCTGTTGGATATGAAGTTGTCAAATTTTGGTTTAATTGTTCCAGCTCTGTTCTGCAAAATTTGGTCCTCTGTTGTTTCAAAATTCGCAGGCTTCGTTTCAATTTATAAAAAAAAAACGTTTCCATTAAATATCGCAACATAGTGTGTAGCGCAGTGGTCTTGCGTGCGCTATATCTTGCTCGAGGTCGAGAGTTCGAACCCCAGCCCTTGCATTGAAACCAATTTTTTTTTTTTTTTTACTGAAGCAGCTTGAGCGCGCGGGCCATAGGGCCCGAGGTCAGCCCGCGCGCGGCCCGCGTCTTCCCAGCCCGTTTCAGGCCCAGTAACCTTAGCTGCGGCCCAAACCGCATAAGGCCCAACTGTTTTGCCATCCTTGGGCCAGCTTGTTAGCAGCTCGGCCCAATTAACCTTTTTGCCCTATTTTGAGTTTCGGAAGCCCTTTTTCGTACTGATTTAAATTTAAAAAAAAAATATTTTTAAAAATTATAAAATTTGAGAAAAATATTTATAAGTCCCGAGATTCCAAATTAATTCTCCGAGTCCTATTTTTAATAAATAAGGGAGTTCCAAGTCCACGAAAAATCCGATTAAAACCCTTAAGACTTAATTTTTATTAAGTATGGGTTTTATGTTAAGTTTGAGTAGTGAGATAAATTATTGATAAATTATCTCGCTTAAATGTAGGTATTTGAGGAGTCGAGCCTCATCCTACGTACTTGCTATTGTGTGCAATATTCTACGGCAATTTCCAGGTGGGTTTACTTATTCAAAACTTGCTATGCCATATATGTGTTTTCTTGTTGAGATGGTATAATTTTAGTATGTATGTAAATCATGTAGCCTATCGGCGTGAGCCGATGTCGGCCGTCGGTACGGTTGTCCCCGTCGAGTTACGGTACGGTTGCCCTTGCGAGGCAAGTCTCCGTAAAGACCTAATGAAAGGCCATGTCCGTTACAGTGGCACGTACCCCCATGAGTTAGGGTAATGAATCCCCTATCCTTGGCTAATGAGAGATGTGTACACGTGGGTAATATGTTATGATGTGATGTGATTTGGAGACGTGACAAATGATTGCTTTATGTTCATACTCTAACCATACCAACTGTTATTATTATATATGTGCATAGTGGTGAGCACGTTTATCATCTTGTGCTCATCCCCACCTGCTCTTCACCGATGCAGGTTAAGCAACAGCCGGGTGACGAGGAAGGGACGAGTTGGGTCGGTCTAATTACTTATGCATTTTAATTACTTCTGCTGAACTTGAATAATTCTGTTGCACGTCATGTTTTTGTGCAAATTATTTTCGAACCTTGTGTGTTGGTTTTGAAGCTTATGAACCTTTGTCGTTTTGGGATTGATGTTTGGTTATTTATTTCATGTGTTTATGTTGGTTAATGAAAACCGATTGTGAAAACCGGGTAATGAATCCCCGTAGGCCCAGATAAGACTTGGGATATGAAAAATGTTAGTTAACACCCACTAAGTTTTCGAAAATGATTTTAAAAATTTTATACTAGTTTTTGGAAAATTCGAAATTTCTGTAAAAATCAAAGTGGGATGTTACAGTTTGGTATCAGAGCCAGTCTGCGTTTCTGTAGACTGGTTTTATATGTGATTATGTATTTAGACCTTGTATTGTGACCACTCGTCTCCGTCACTCAGCGCTGCTTAAGGTATGTTTGATTTGAATATTAATGAAAATACTTGATATGTAAATGGAACACATGTGGTAATGAAACTACTTGTGGTGTAATTGTTTTTTTGGGGCTTAGGACCTATCCACCTTGATTTAATCGAACTCTAGTGTTTATTGGCGAACTCTAGACTCCTATCAGCATTGATTATTTTGTTTGTTTTTGTGCTAAACTTTGTTCGGCTTATTCAATGTAAAAGTATGAATACTCGCAACAACAACCGTAACCGCAAGGCATCCCCGCAACCTTCTCCGCCTCGTCGGCACCAGGCCCCTCTGGCCATGGACCTCACTCAGCTTATCGTCCAGTTTCAGAGGATGAACGCACCCACTTTCACGGGGACTGAGAACCCCACAGCAGTGCTTGAGTGGATGAAGGAGCTGGACAAAATCTTTGCTGTACTCCCCCTCCCCGACCGTCAGCGCGTGTCTCTTGCGGCATATCAAATGAAGGAAGATGCCTCAGACTGGTGGATTGAGCTTTGGGCCCGGAAGCCTGAGGCGGAGCTTCATGCTCTCACTTGGGAGCAAATAAAGACGATGGTGCGCAACAAGTTCCTCCCCCAGAGCTTTTGGGACAGAATGGAGCACGAATTCTATCACTTGCAGCAAGGCAGCTCCTCGGTGGATGAGTACATCCGCACATTCACCCGTATGTGACTTTTTGCGGGTGATGCGGTGAACACTGATGCTAAGAAGGCCCGAAAATTTCTCAAGGGTCTCAACCAGAGGATCCGTGAGTTGGTGGGAAGTCAAGAACCGATGTCCTATGCTGATACCGTGAGCCGAACTCAGGAAGTGGAGAGCTGTCTCATCCCGGTTGTTCACATTCCATCTTACCCTCCTACCTCTCAGCCTCCTCAGGCTATCCAGTATGCTCAGCCCATCTCGACCGTGTCGCCCGGCTCTAGCTCGTGTAAGAGGAAGTCCGACTTCAAGAACAAAAGCAAGGGTAAGAAAGTAAGCTTTGATAGGCGTGACAACCGACCCTCGACCGGCCAAGCCTGCCAGAAATGCGTTAAATCCCACAGCGGTGAGTGCCTAGCTAGCCAGCGCTCTTGTTACAATTGCAACCGCCCGGGACACTATGCTAATGTTTGCCGCGAGCCAAAGAGACAGCAACAGCAGCAGCCGCCCTATCCTCAGCAACAGCAGCTTCCCCCACCGCCACCTCATCAACAGCATCAGCAGCCCCCACCGTTCCAGCAGAGGGCTGGGGGTCAGGCCCGTGTCTACACCATCACCCATGATGAGGCCGCTCGCAATGCAGGTACCATGTCCGGAATGCTTTCAATATCCTATGTGCCTGTTTTTGCCTTATGTGATACCGGTGCTACCCATTCATTTATCTCATCTCGTTGTTTGGAGGCTTTATCTATTGGCACCGTGCATGCTTGTGATCCTCTCGAGGTTAGTCTAGCCTCGGGAAAAACTATTATCTCTGATTCGGTGGTTCGCAACCTTCCTATTTGCATTGGTGGTCGAGTTCTGGAGGCCGATGTGTATGTTATCGAAATGCGAGACTTTGACGTGATCTTGGGCATGGACTGGCTCACCCGTTACCGAGCCAATATCCGGTGCCAGCAGCGCGAAGTCACCCTCTATCCCGTTTCCGATCAGCCTATTGTGTTCTTTGGGGTGAGTTCGAGGACTGTGCCTCGGGTCATCTCTTCTATGCAAGCTAGGAAGAGCCTTTCCAAGGGTAGCTGTCAAGGCTATCTTGTTTCCATGTTATCCGACGATGTTGATGAGCGGGTGCCCGAGAGAGTATCTATTGTTTGCGAGTACCTCGACGTTTTTCCTGATGACTTACCCGGAGGACCGCCAGACCGCCAGGTGGAGTTCACCATTGACCTAATTCCAGGAGCCGGTCCCGTTTCTAAGGCCCCCTACCGTATGGCGCCAAAGGAGCTTCAAGAGCTCAAGGCCCAGATCCAGGAGTTGCTCAAGCTCGGTTTTAATCGTCCGAGTTTCTCACCGTGGGGTGCGCCTGTCCTATTCGTGAAGAAGAAAGACGGATCTATGCGTATGTGCATTGACTACCGGGAGTTGAATGCCCTTACAGTCAAGAACAAGTATCCCCTTCCCCGTATTGAGGACCTTTTCGATCAGCTGAGAGGAGCCAGCGTCTTCTCAAAGATTGACTTGCGTTCTGGCTATCATCAACTGAAGATCAGAGAGTCGGATATTTCTAAGACTGCTTTCCGTACCCGCTATGGCCACTATGAGTTCGTAGTCATGCCTTTCGGACTCAGCAATGCCCCGGCCGTTTTCATGGACCTTATGAATAGGGTCTTTCACCCCTTCCTGGACCAGTTCGTTATTGTGTTCATCGACGACATCCTGGTCTATTCCCGAGATATCGATCAACACAAGGAGCATTTGAGGATTGTGCTGGAGACTCTTCGCCGCGAGAAGTTGTATGCTAAGTTCTCGAAGTGCGAATTCTAGCTGAACCGCGTGGCATTCCTTGGCCACATTGTGACAGCGAGAGGCATTGAAGTGGATCCCAGCAAGATTGATGCGGTGAGTAAGTGGGATACGCCGAGAAGCGCAGCGGATGTTCGTAGTTTCCTGGGGTTAGCAGGATACTATAGGAGATTTATCGAGGGCTTCTCGAAGATAGCCCAGCCACTAACCAACCTTACGAAGAAGATCGTGAGGTTTGATTGGAGTCCCCAGTGCGAGAAGAGTTTCCAGGAGTTGAAGAGGAGAGTCACTACCGCGCCTGTCCTATCTATACCCGACCCTACTTTGGAGTTCACCATCTATAGTGATGCTTCGAAGATGGGTTTGGGATGTGTCCTTATGCAGCAGGGGAAAGTCGTGGCCTCTGCTTTGAGGCAGCTGAAGCCTCACGAGCAGAACTACCCCACTCATGATCTCGAGTTAGCTGCAGTTGTCCACGCCTTGAAGATTTGGCGGCACTATCTCTATGGAGGCAAGTGTGAGATCTTTACCGACAACAAGAGCCTGAAGTACATTTTCACTCAGAAGGAGCTGAACATGAGGCAGCGTAGGTGGTTGGAGCTGGTCAAGGACCACGACTGCACCATTAGCTATCACCCTGGGAAAGCTAATGTAGTAGCCGATGCCCTTAGTCGGAGGAGTTATGGCCAGCTATCTTGCTTGTTTACCAGGCAGGATGTTTTTCTTCGGGAGTTCGAGCGATTGCAGTTAGAGGCAGTGGAGTCGACTTCGACAGCCAGGGGCGTGTTGGCCTCTTTGATGGTGGGACCGACTCTTCGGGAGAGGATAATCACCGAGCAACTGAATGACCGTTTCTTGTGCCGGATGAGGGAGTTGTCAGCAGCTGGTAAAGTTGGTGGATTCGCAGTCGCATCTGATGGGGCTTTAGTCTTCGAGGGTAGACTTTGTGTTCCGAGGGTGTGGGAGCTGCGAAGGGAGATTTTGAGAGAGGCCCATAGTGCCCCGTACACCATCCATCCTAGTAGCACGAAGATGTATCAGGACCTGAGGAAATCTTTCTGGTGGCGAGGCATGAAGAGGCAGGTGGCGAAGTTCGTGGATGGGTGCCTGGTGTGTCAGCAAGTGAAGGCTGAGCACCAAAAACCGAGAGGGTTGTTGCAGCCCCTTGAGGTTCCCCGGTGGAAGTGGGAGTGCATCACCATGGATTTCTTAGTGGGACTGCCAAAGTCGAGGAGCGGGTATGATTCGATTTGGGTGATAGTGGATCGCCTTACGAAGTCTGCCCATTTTCTGCCAGTCCGGACGACCATGAAGGCAAGTGATTACGCCGAATTGTTCGTCAAGGACATTGTTAAACTTCATGGAGTGCCCGTGGAGATCGTTTCGGATCGAGATGCCAAGTTCACATCTCAG
Source organism: Striga hermonthica (assembly GCA_902706635.1). Classification (NCBI taxonomy): domain Eukaryota; kingdom Viridiplantae; phylum Streptophyta; class Magnoliopsida; order Lamiales; family Orobanchaceae; genus Striga; species Striga hermonthica. Next base: position 6,112,095 of record CACSLK010007779.1, on the reverse strand, counting down.
TTCTGGAGGACGTTGCACCAAGCCATGGGGACGAGGTTGGAGTTTAGTACAACCTTTCACCCCCAGACGGATGGTCAGTCGGAGCGTGTGATTGAGTACTTGGAGGATATTTTGAGGGCTGTGGTCTTGGACCGAAGCCTGACTTGGGAGTACGCCCTTCCGCTAGTCGAGCTGACCTACAACAACAGCTACCACTCTTCGATCAAGATGGTCCCGTATGAGGCTTTGTACGGACGTAAGGTCCGGACCCCTCTGTATTGGGATGAGGTTGGAGAGAGGAGGATTACAGGACCGGATTTTGTTCAGAGTACTGTTGCGACTGTTGAGGAGATCCGGAAGACCATCAGGTCCGCCCAGGAGAGGCAGAAGGTCTATGCCGACCGGGAGAGGCATGAGCATGAGTATGCGGTAGGAGATCATGTCCTTCTGAAGGTTTCACCCATGCAAGGTGTGATTCGCTTCGGGAGGAAAGGGAAGCTAAAACCTCGCTATATTGGGCCGTTCGAGATCCTCGACCGAGTCAGGAACTTAGCGTATCGGCTGGCTTTACCACCAGACTTGTTGGGTGTGCACGACGTATTCCATGTCTCGATGCTCCGGAAGTATGTGCATAATCCTGATCATGTGGTGGACTTCTGCGAACTGCAGGTCGAGCGAGACCTTACCTATGAGGAGGTGCCGGTAGCTATTCTGGATCGGAAGGTCCATCAGCTGAGGAACCGGGCAGTGAGCTTGGTGAAGGTGCTGTGGAGCCGACACGATGAGACCGAGGCGACTTGGGAAAAGGAGGCCGAGATTAGGAGGCGTTATCCGAACTTTGAGTTCTGAGTTCTCCTTTGTATTTTATCGCTTTCTAGTTTATTTTCGAATTCCGAGGACGGAATTCTTTGTAAGGTGGGTAGACTGTAACGCCCCGTTTGTTCATGAATAATTAAGATTATTTATTTTGCATAATTGTTATTATTATTGTTATTATTATTATTATTATTATTATTATTATTATTATTATTATTATTATTATTATTATTATTATTATTATTATAATTTATTTGTGATTAAATGTCTAATTGTTCTAAATGCCTATTATTATATAAATATATATATTTCATGTAATATAAATATAGATAGTCCGGATTAACTTATTATTTGTCGTCAATTACACTGATCGGGAGTTCTTGTTATTGCGTTTATTTCCGGTCCAATTGAAAATTATTTCTAGCCCATAAGTTTGTTGATTTATTTTTGGGCCAATTGAGAAATTAAGTTCCCTAAGACCAATTTCTTTTAAAAATTTTTGCTCATTTGATAAGATTTCTGGCCCATTAAGAAGCATTTACCGAACAGATCTCTCCTCCTCCTCTGCGCGAGACCGAGTCCCACCTTATCTGTGCGTTAACAATTTTGTTCCGATTTTATTGCGAATTCAAACGCACGTTATCCCTCTCCCTTTCACCTATATCAGTTGCAAGTCGAGCAGAGAGATCATTCATCTCCTCCCTCAGCTCTCCATATCTCTCTCTCTCGCACTCGTTAAAATATATATATATATATATATATAGAACCTGCAATCCCGCCAGCACCTCCATCGTCACCGGCGAGAAACCACCATTTCAGCTCCTCCACGAGTCGCTGCTCTCTTCCTCGCCATCATATCGACCGCCCCTAGCAGCTTCTCCCGGTCACCGTGAACGTCCAGAAAAGCGGGACCACCGGCGAGTTCATCACGCAAATTCCGGCGACGACTGCCAGCGGCGGCAACCTCCGAGTGGTACCTTCGTCCAGCGATCAACAACAGAGCCTCACTCGCCATCATAATTTCCGTTCAGCAGCCCTTAGAATCGTGTTGGAAGATTCTGAGTCCCGAAGCCGATCGTCCGACCCGCTGTCGGGCCCGTTTTCTGTCCGATAACTCGTAGTTTCCCGAAGCCAGGTAACTTATTCGAATCCTCTCATTAATACGGTCGTTTTCATATATTACACGTTATATATATGACGTGTTCGGTTTACCGAAACTTTATTTGAAATCGGAACTTTGTTTGTTGTTATTTGTTGATTCGTATGTTCGAGCGTATATTTCGTGTATTTGTGAATTTTCGTGGATTATCAGAACTCTCGTTATCGTATTAATTGAGTCTCGTTGTCGCTGTTACGTATTCGTGTGATTTCGGTGTCTCGTTTTGTTATTTCGAGCCGTCGTCTTGTTTTTTAGGTCGTTCGTACCCCCGTCGTTTGTTTTGTATTATTTTTGTCGTTTAGTTAACAAAACTTTTAAAACCCGGTTTCGAAATATATTTTCAAAACTCTGAAAACTTATTATTTTATAAGTCTCGATTCCGGTTGCTGTTGGATATGAAGTTGTCAAATTTTGGTTAAATTGTTCCAGCTCTGTTCTGCAAAATTTGGTCCTCTGTTGTTTCAAAACTCGCAGGCTTCGTTTCAAATTATAAAAAAAAAACGTTTCCATTAAATATCGCAACATAGTGTGTAGCGCAGTGGTCTTGCGTGCGCTATATCTTGCTCGAGGTCGAGAGTTCGAACCCCAGCCCTTGCATTGAAACCAATTTTTTTTTTTTACTGAAGCAGCTTGAGCGCGCGGGCCATAGGGCCCGAGGTCAGCCCGCGCGCGGCCCGCGTCTCCCCAGCCCGTTTCAGGCCCAGTAACCTTAGCTGCGGCCCAAACCGCATAAGGCCCAACTGTTTGGCCATCCTTGGGCCAGCTTGTTAGCAGTTCGGCCCAATTAACCTTTTTTCCCTATTTTGAGTTTCGGAAGCCCTTTTTCGTACCGATTTAAATTTAAAAAAAAATATTTTTAAATATGATAAAATTTGAGAAAAATATTTATAAGTCCCGAGACTCCCAAATTAATTCTCCGAGTCCTATTTTTAATAAATAAGGGAGTTCCAAGTCCACGAAAAATCCGATTAAAACCCTTAAGACTTAATTTTTTTAAATATGGGTTTTATGTTAAGTTTGAGTAGTGAGATAAATTATTGATAAATTATCTCGCTTAAATGTAGGTATTTGAGGAGTCGAGCCTCATCCTACGTACTTGCTATTGTGTGCAATATTCTACGGCAATTTCCAGGTGGGTTTACTTATTCAAAACTTGCTATGCCATATATGTGTGTTCTTGTTGAGATGGTATGATTTTAGTATGTATGTATATCATGTAGCCTATCGGCGTGAGCCGATGTCGGCCGTCGGTACGGTTGTCCCCGTCGAGTTACAGTACGGTTGCCCTTGCGAGGCAAGTCTCCGTAAAGACCTAATGAAAGGCCGTGTCCGTTACAGTGGCACGTACCCCCATGAGTTAGGGTAATGAATCCCCTATCCTTGGCTAATGAGAGATGTGTACACGTGGGTAATATGTTATGATGTGATGTGATTTGGAGACGTGACAAATGATTGCTTTATGTTCATACTCTAACCATACCAACTGTTATTATTATATATGTGCATAGTGGTGAGCACGTTTATCATCTTGTGCTAATCCCCACCTGCTCTTCACCGATGCAGGTTAAGCAACAGCCGGGTAACGAGGAAGGGACGAGTTTGGTCGGTCTAATTACTTATGCATTTTAATTACTTCCGCTGAACTTGAATAAGTCTGTTGCACGTCATGTTTTTGTGCAAACTATTTTCGAACCTTGTGTGTTGGTTTTGAAGCTTATGAACCTTTGTCGTTTTGGGATTGATGTTTGGTTATTTATTTCATGTGTTTATGTTGGTTAATGAAAACCGATTGTGAAAACCGGGTAATGAATCCCCGTAGGCCCAAATAAGACTTGGGATATGAAAAATGTTAGTTAACACCCACTAAGTTTTCGAAAATGATTTTAAAAATTTTATACTGGTTTTTGGAAAATTCGAAATTTCTGTAAAAATCAAAGTGGGATGTTACAGTTTTGCTCTTGATAAGCCGAGAGAGGTATTCCATACAAATCACGAAAAGAAAAGGTGGTAGAGGGTCACCTTGCCTTAGGCCGCGACCGCCTTTGAAGTGGCCCTTGAGGCTCCCGTTGATAGATAAAGAATAGGACGGGGTGGTGACGCACTCCATGGCCCACCGCATAAAGACCGGGGGAAAGCCGAGCCCATCAAGCACTTGTTTCAAGAATGACCATGAGATGGAGTCGAAAGCTTTACGTAGGTCTATTTTAATGATACACCTAGCGGAGACCCATTTCCTCGAGTAGAGTCAAAGTAGTTGTTGCATTAGGTGTATGTTATCGGTCATATTCTTTCCTTTGACGAAAGCGGCTTGGGCCTCATCTATGATGGAGTCAAGGACTTCGGTGACTCACTTAGCAAGGATTTTGGAACAAATCTTGTAAACTGTGTTACAACACGCAATTGGTCGAAAGTCTGTGACTTTTGAGGAGTGGGAGGACTTTGGAACAAGCGTGAGGGCCGTATGGTTCCATTGTTTGAGGAGTGAGCCGGAGCGGAAGAACTCTTGAATGGCCACCACCACGTCACCTACAACGATGGGCCAACTTTTCAAAAAGAAAGTAGAGGTATAACCATCCGGAACCGGGGACTTACCACCTTCGATGTCTCCAAGTATGTTCTTGATCTCGTCCTCGGTGACCGGGGCCTTGAGGGCCCTACAATCATCAATTCCAACACGCGGTCTCGCCTGAAGGATTTGGGGATCAATATCCTTCGATTCAACTCCGGTTCCCAAGAGAGCCTCGTAGTAATGGACAAACTCTTTGGCTACTTCCTCTATAGATTCGGTGATGGTGCCATCCTCTCGGTTGATTGAGGCGATGAAGTTCCATTTTGCTCGCTTTTTGACCAAGCCATGATAGAACTTGGTGCATTTATCCCCTTTGATTTGGAAGTTACATTTAGCCTTTTGTTGGTAGAAGAGCTTCTCTGCTTTGGCCAATTTGAGAGCTTCAAGTCTAAGCGAAGGCATCTTTGCCTTGGTCTCGGGGTCATCGGGATTATCATGGAGCTCTTGTTGTGCATCCTTGAGGGCCTTCTTCGCCTCTTTAGCCCGGGAGGAGATATGTGAGAAAGACTACTCATTAAGAGCCTTAAGTGAGATTTTAAGGTTCTTCAAACTGTTCGCGAGGTGCAATTGCCTTGATCCCCCACCACCATAGTTCCAAGTGTCTTGGACATTCGACAATAACTTCTCGTGGGCTGTCCACATATTAAAGAACCGCCATGGTGACCCAGTAGTGTTCCTCGCCTCAAATATTGTTACTATGCAAGGAGAGTGATCGGAAATAACCGGAGGTAGGAAGGTCGCATGTGAGAATAGGTCGGCATTCTCCCATTGAGTGTCCACCATTGCCCTATCGAGCTTCGACCAAACAAGGTTGTTGGTCCAAGTGTGGTAGAAACCGATTGAGGGGATGTCCGACAATCCCAAAGCACCACAAACTTCTAGAAGGTCTATGGTGTCCCGGTTAGTGACCCCCTCCCCTTTAATTCTCTCCTCCGGTTTGAGGAGGCATTGAAGTCCCCGAGGAGCAACCAAGGCAAGGAGGTCCTTCCCCGGTATACCCTAAGGTCATTCCACAACAACTTCAGGTCCCCCCTCGAGTGAAGTCCGTAAATAAAGCTACCAATAAACAAATGGTTGCTAACCTTGCACCTTATCTTTAAGAAAATGACTTGGGGCAAAGCGGCCTCCATCGTAATGTCAACCTTCATTGGGTTCCATAAGATGGCAATGCGCCCCCGGTCAACAGCATCAAAATTCTCGCAAAAAGCCCAACCCGACAACCTTTTATTCATAAAGAGAGAAAGTCGCCTAGTGTCAGTCTTCGTTTCCAAAAGTCCCAAAACGTCAATATTATTTCTCCGGATGAGGTTTACCACCTCATCTTGTTTTAGGGGCCTGTTAAAGCCCCTAATGTTCCATGAGGCCATAATCATTGAGAAGAGGGAGGTTGGACCCCCTTCTTCGTCGAATTCACCTTGCCCCCATCTCTTCTCCCACTTGGTTTGTCTCTAAGCTTGGAGTATTGACCTGTAGTAGCGGCAGCTTGGCTCGCGGCTCCACTACGGGTGAGAATCTTGTTATACTTGCCTACCACTTGGAAGGAGTCATCTTCATGATCCGGAGGAGGGTTCTCGTGGGCCTCCGAGTCCCCGTTTGGAGAAGATGAAGAACCGGCATTCGAGGTCACCGCTTCTTTCCTAGTATTACAATCCCTGTTTTCCTCTTTCTCTTGATCACATTTATTTTGGGTTTGCTCTACGACCTCCACCTCTTTGGTTTTGTGTCGCTCGCCTTGCTCTTTGTTGGTATTTCCTTTTGGTTCTACCACAACCTTTGTAGTCACCAAGGTTCTGGTTTCTCCTACCGGTTTCTTGCCTTCGGCTATTTTCTCACGGTGGGCTTTATGCTTCCCACAATTGGAGGTAGAGTGTCCAATGTATTTGCAATGGTTGCAATATTGTGGCATATACTCATATTCTACCTTTTGCTCGAACATTAATATCCCTTTGGATTTGATGGGGATGCTATAAACTCTTTCCTTGAATAGGTCGAGCTCCACCAAAATCCAAGCGTAGTTGCAACGATCCCTCGTAGCTGTAAGCTTGTCAGTTGTGATGGGCCTACCGACACAAGAGGTTATCTTGCTAAGGGCATTGGTGCTCCAACAATTCCAAGATAGAAGGGGGAGATTGATCCAAATCGGAACGGTTTTGATGTCATCCTTACCAAATTGGAACCAATTGGGGAGCACTTTAAGAATGAGCCCTCGACCGTAAGTAGAGTAGGGCCCCCCTTTAAGGACCTTCTCTCTATCCTTTTCATTTTTTAACTTGAAGACGATCCATCCATTCACATTGGGGATGTATTCATATTGGACTTCCCACGAGTTACATAGCCTCAACAATGCTTCCTTGCCTGGGTGCCTTTGGGTAAAGTACCCGACAAGGCAAAAGCCCTATGTGGTCGTAACGTCCAATAGGTCATCGTCATCTAGATCCACTCCATTATCCAGTAGAATGTAGTTTAGTTTGAGTCCATGAGAGGCCTTGCGGTTGTTGGCAAAGAGAGCCGAGAATGTCCTCTTTCGAAAGTCCAGATTCTTTTGTGTCTTTTTGTCAAACACGTTGCGGGCGAGATTTGAAGGTTGAGTTTTAGCTTGTTCTTGCTTCTTCTCTTGGCCAGCCTGTTTAGTAGCAACTATAGGCTCATTAATAGCCTCAACAACACCATCATTATCAATTACGTTCACATCATTAGTTCCCTCATTAGACTTTGTGCTATCAACTTCCATTCTCATTTCTCCCATAGATAGTTGCTCTTTATCCGAGTCCACATGAGAAATAACATCGAGGTCACTGGAATGGCCGGAGCACTCCTTCTGCATTAATTTCTGATATTTAAGTTTCTTCTTTGATTTACCCATGTGAATGAGTAATGTTGGAATTACAGTTTCTGCGGGGGCTCCAATTTCTTGCTCCAAGTTTTGATTGGCGGACTCCAATGCATATGTAATGTCTCCAAAATAAGCAAAATCACGTGGAATATCAAGGTAGCACAATGCTTTGATTTTCTGGAATGTCGGCTCGCAAATAATTCTGGAACAAACACTTCTCTCAATTTAGGAAAATCTCGCCCAAAGTGGGTAAAATCATGCTTGAAATATTCGGACAGTGCAGATAAATTGAAACCTGATGATGTCTTCCTAGAAGGATTAAGCTCAATGTTGCGCCAGGACCTAAGATTCAAGGAATCTTAGTGAGAGGCGAGAGCACTTCTCTCTAACCTCCTATTCTAGTTGTATTTAGTTGCTAAGTTAGTTGTTTCTAGGTGCTAGTTTAGTTTTCCGGTGTTGCTAGGTTAGTTATTTCTAGTTGCTAGGTTAGTTGTTTTGTTTGGATAAATGTTTTCCAACCCAAATATTATATTACATATTAATTTAAAAATCCCAAATAAATTGAAGCCCACGTACGGGCGGGTAGGTCAAAGGTTGTGTTGGCCGCCGATTATATAAGAGCTGACATTAACCCTAGCTACTACCACATATCAAGACTACTGAATTCTCAAAGTAAATCGCAAAGTAAAACCTCTTCAGCAATCGCAAAGTAAATCCATAATCAGAAAATGGCAAACTACATCGCAGCGTTGCCGACATTTATCAGACTTATTTGTCCCACAAATGAACATTTCCTGGTAATCATTCTGAGCTGCTAATTTAATTATGTTGTGCTTTTTTTGCTTTTTTGTGCTTTTTGGTACTTGAGCTACTTGATTTTGATGATGCTTGACATTAATAGGCGCTTTCCCCTGCCAATGATCCATATTTTGGCGCGGTGCGGCTCCCCATTTCTGTTAAAGTGCATAGTGACGTCCTTAATTGCTGGCGCTCTTGGGTCCTGACGGTCGAAATGTTGGGTGAAAGTATATGTTTCACTAATGGATTGGAGGAATTTGTTCATACTAACCTTACAGAATCTGGTGATTATTTGTTGTTCAAGCTGGCCAGTGCTAACAATTTCGTCTTCTTTCATTTTGACGATAGTCTGTGCCAAAAGAATCGCTTGATGAGGTGGAATAATGTGCTGGAAATGGCTGGCTGCCCGCCTAGATTGCAATACATAGACCGATTCGTGATTTTTTTGCTGACCCCCGGTAGCAACACTCTGGTAAATGATTTGTTTAATTATTCTGATATTACTTGCTTGTTCATGTTTTCAAATTTGTTTCTACTTCATCAATTGAAAATTATGAACATACATGTTTTCTAGATTCTCCCGCGTGCAATTCGCAGGGTCATCAAAGATTTTGTTCCGCTACAATGCACCCTGCAGAACAATGAAAGTGATGATGTCTTCAAATGGACAGTTGTGATTGAGCGTGTTGGATCCAACATTTATTTCGTAGATGGCTGGGCCGATTTTGTCAGAGATAATAATGCGCAGCAAAATGAGATGATGTGTTTCCAACTTCGAGGTCCAAACACATTCATCGTCTATTATTTTGGCACTGATGGTTGTAGAAAATAAACCAGAACTGCGGTTGGATCTGGCATGCCTGATGATGAAAGTAGTGATGATAGTGTTGGAAACTAAGTTGTAATGGTTTTGAATTTGTGTTTGATGTTTGGTGAAGGTTGAATTTTAGTCTGAATGTTTATTTTGTAGTTCTGCTGGTTGATGAATGAAAACTTATTATTATTATTATTATTATTATTATTATTATTATTATTATTATTATTATTATTATTATTATATCATAAAAATTTCTTTTTTTAATTAATATTTATCTTTTTCTCGATGGATGAATATGATTTTTTGATACAATGTTAGTTTTATGCGTTGCAATGTTAGTTGTCTACGGTTGCAAGGTTAGTTGTCTGATAATGCTACGTTAGTTGTCTCCTATTGCTAGGATAATAAATTTAGTTGCAAGGTTAGATATATTTAGTTACAAGGTTAGATCTAAGCGATTGCAAGAATAGTTTTATGTTGCTGCAAGGTTAGTTGTCCGATAATGCTATGTTAGTAGTCTGTTGCTAGTTTTTTTTTTTTAATAAACAACGCCCTGAGGGGCGGGGGATTGAGATGGATCCCCAACCTGTACATAGATCAAAACCCTAAAATGGGCAAAAAATAGTCAGCATAGTCTCACAATCAAAACAAGAACGAAAAAACAGAAACGAAAATAATACAAAGTCTGTCATCGGGCTAACAAATGCCCAGAATAAATGGATGATCTAAATGAAACAAAAACAAAAACCCTAATCTACTGGAATCAAAAAGATGGATAACCCAGCTGATCCATCCAAACTAGCGTGCGAAGGCGGAGTGGAGCAGTGTCGGTCTGATACGTGTTAGTGTCTGGTATGGTAGTGCCAAGGCTGGCAAGGTGATCAGCAGGTCTGTTCCCCTCACGGAAGATGTGTGTGATCCTGTAATGGACAGACCGAAGTAGATCTCTAATGCGCATAAGCGGGTGCTGAATCTGCCACGAGCCCTGAATCTAAATATGACTAGAGAGGTCGGCAGCAATCTGAAGGCCAATCTGTAATGCCTGAATCTCTACATCGTAGCTCGAGGAGGCCTGAAGGGATGTGTGGAAGGCAGTGATAAGAGCTCCACTGTGGTCCCGGATCAAGCCTCCTCCTCCGGCAGTACCGCTATAGCGATCGAAAGATCCATCGGTGTTCAGCTTGACCCAAGGAGAGTCAGGTCGAAGCCAAACAACAGCTCGGGGCCGAGGGGACCGAATAGGCACAGAGGGAGCCACCCTGTAGTGGTGTGGTGGCGTGCAGCTTGTCCAGTCACGGGCAGAAAGCCTGCCCAACGCTGTGAGGAGCGAAATGTGTCTCTCCACCTGCAAAACAATGTGAGAAAGCAAGAAAGTAATATCCCTATGTTTCGCACTATTCCTTTCCATCCAGGTGAACTAAAGGATCAGACAAGGAATGAGGAAGCTCACGTGTCTAAAGTGTGTGCTCTGTGAGAAAAAACTCAGGAGCTCAAAAAAACTGTCTGTGGAGGGTAGGGATATATGAGTCCAAGTAGCAAAATGCTCCCACACTCTCCTCACTATCTCACTCTCTAGAAAAAGGTGGGTAAAGGTCTCGGTCTCATGACGTCCGGTCTCAGAACAACACACACATCGGGGGGGAAGCAGATCCCCTTCGCATGTAAGTTCATGGGTATCCGGCGCAAGAGGAGGCGCCAAAGGAAAATAGATATGGTTGGGGTGAAAAGGTCGCTCCAGATGGCTCCGAAGAGAAGATTAGGCCGATCTCTCAGCCTGATCTGCTCCCAAGCAGAGGTAGTAGAAAACACACCTGATGATGTAAGTCTCCACCTCATACCATCCGAACCGTCCCCCGAGATGGGTATCTGCTGGATCCGATCTAATAACTGCTCACTAAAGCCCGCCCCAGAGCCCAACTCTCGGTCAAGCTTCACCCTATCCCACAACCCGTCCGTCCAAAGGTCGCACACAAGCAGGTAGGGGTAATGCAACACCTGCCTATCTCTAGACAAAGGCTTATCACCTAACCACCACTCATCCCAGAAACAAACATCGCCATCCCCCAAAACCCAAAGAATGTGATCCTGGGCGCGCCTACCAACCCTAGTAAGGCGCCGCCACTGTCTGCTATCATGTGCAATTGCCGTCACCCAACAAGGGTGGTTGGCGCATCTAGAGCAGTACTTGCCGCGAAGGTACTGGGCCCAAAGCGACTTTCCTTCCCTGAAGCGCCACCACAACTTGTATGAGAAGGAAGTACAATATCCCTGAGGCGACGGATGCCAAGGCCACCCTCAGAGAGAGGGCGGCAGATAGGATCCCAACTCACCCAGTGGGTACGTCTTCCCCTCCCCGAACGATCCTCGTAACCCCAGAAATAACGAGCCATGATATGGTCAATCTCGTCAAGAGTGGACCTAGGGGGGTCTAGGACTATGAGTAAATGAATCGGAAGGGAGGTAAGGGTGCTCTTGATCAGAGCAAGCCGACCACCGAAAGAGAGATGTCTATGCGACCAACCAGAGATCCTATCGATCATCCTCTGCCTAATGCCCGCAAAGAGCGCCCTTGTGAGGTTGCCCTTATATAAAGGGGCACCAAGGTAGGTAATGGGAAGGTCGTCGCACGCAAATCCAGTGATCTCGTGGACTCGCTGAGCCCACCTGTCCATGTTGGAGGAGAAAAGGGTGAAGGTACTCTTCTGCACACTGATGAGCTGGCCGGTAACCGAGCTATAATGCTCCAGAAGGTGCATAAGCTCGATTAGCCCATCATCATCCGCTCGAGTGAAGATGATGATGTCATCCGCATAAGAAAGATGCGAGACAGGAGGACCATAGCCACGGGTGCTATAAGTCATCTGAGGATAGTCGCGGATGAAGCCGTCGAGGCAGCGAGAGAGGTAGTCCGCTGCAAGGACAAAAAGGGACGGGGAAAGGGGGTCTCCCTGTCTAAGGCCTCTAGACGAGGGAAAAAAATAAGTGGGGCTAGCATTAACCAGAACCAAGAACGTGCAATGCTCTACACACGCCTCAATAAAGCTGATCCATCGCTCAAGAAATCCCATCCTAGCCAGTGCCTCCCTAAGACGGCCACTCCACTCTATCCTACGCCTTAGCCATGTCTAGCTTCAGTGCAATGTTCGGAGCCCGCTTCCAGTCTGCGTGGGAGATATCGTGGATCATCTCCTGGGCCAAAAGTATGTTATCACTAATGACCCGATCCTTGACGAAGCCACTCTAGTTCAGAGAGATAAGGTAGGGGAGAATAGGGGAAAGACGACCGTTAAGAATTTTTGAAATAAGCTTGTTGGTCACGTTACACAGGCTGATGGGCCTGTAGTCGGACCAAGAACTCGGATTGGGTCTTTTGGGAATCAAGACGACAGAGGTAGCTGTGAAGGAATTCGGCATCCAGTGACTGGTGAAGAAGTCTAACACTGCCTCCTCAACATCAGGCTCGATTATATCCCAGCAGACCTGATAGAAGAGGGAAGAGAACCCATCGGGGCCAGAAACGCTGTTGGGATCAATCCCGAATACAGCATCCCTAACCTCCTCCCTGGTCGGGAGCTCAGAGAGGTCGACGAGGTTGACCGAGGGAGGGATGGTAGGGAAGAAAGAGGTGGTCGAGGCAATGAGAGACCCTCTATCAGAGGTGAAGAGGGTCTGGAAGTGAGCAACAACTGACTCCCGAATCTGAGACTCCTAGGTCAGGGATGACCCATCAGCCTCAATACTATGGATGTACGACTTAGCACGCTTCTGCCTAACGAAGCCCTGGAAGAACCTAATGTTACATTCGCCCTCTGCCACCCAGCGAACGGCCGCCTTCTGCTTCCAGAAATCCTCCTCCATAAGGAGTCAGAACTGGTACTCGGCATGGCAGCGGTGCATCGCAGTCCTATTCTCCGGAGTAGGATCCAGATCATAGGCCCGCTCAGCCTCCGCGTGCGCACTCTGTGCCGCAGAAAGGCTCTGATGAAGGTTTCCAAAAACATCCCAGTTCCACTGTCTCAACCTACGCCGCAATCTGCCGAGCTTAGCCTCGAGATTGCGCATCCCGAAGAGCCCAGTCGGTTGAAGCCAGTAATCCCTGACAGTGTCATGGAAAGAGTGGTGGCGAACCCACATGTTCTGGAACCTAAAGGAAGCTCGGCGGGGAATACTCGAAAAACGACACCTAATGAGGAGGGGTGAATGATCAGACCTAAATCGAGTGAGATGCGTGACGGCCGTAACCACAAATACCTTCGACCACGCCTCAGAGACCAGAGCACGGTCGAGCCTCTCTTTGAGGTCGTCCCTAACCCACGTGATGGGCTCACCCTCACATCCAACATCAATCAACTCACAGTTTGCCACAGTCTGAACAAAGTCCAACATCTCCCGGGACCGGTCCGTGCGGCCACCCCACGCTCATCGGGGTACAAAAAGATGTTGAAATCACCACTAACCATCCATGGCAATCCCTCCATACTCTCAGCAATCTCACGCAGGGTGTCCCACAGATCGTATCTCCCGACTCTATTACACTTGGCATAAACCAAAGTGTGGAATATGGGCTCAGGGAGATGGGCAGCAGAAAGCTCGATATGAAGCACCTGATCGGTGTCCTGGAGGACCCGACAAGTGTAATCACGCGAGTGGAAGAAGAAGATCTTATGGGAAGTGTTACCCACACCCGAATGGAAACCCAATCGACGAGAGTAATAGTCAAAGTCAGGTGTACGAATCATTGGCTCAATAAAGCCGACAAAATCCAATCTATGATCATGAATGAGAGAGAGAAGGTGAGCGAGAGTGGCCCTATTAGCCAATCCCCGTCCATTCCAAGTAATGGACGTGATAGACATATCAACAATGAGAAGAGCCACAGGACGAGGTCCGCCTGTGGCTAGGCTGAGTCAAACCACATGCAGGATGGAGGAGGTGGCGAGAGGATCGACGAAGGGTCAAAGAGACAGTCCGCCGCGTCATGAGCGGTGTGGGTATGGTCTTCGAGGGGGAATGCCCTCGGAAAGCACTCGTGGCCTGCGAATCGTCAGGCTTATCAGTCTGACCAAGACTGATACTAGGAACCTGCCCCATCTCTGGGCATGCTTCCTGTCTGTCATGGTGCACAAAGGCACTGGAGGCAAAACTCTCGCACGAGACGTCGTGCTGAGCGCGGTTAAGACCGCATGCCTGCTCCGGGAGGGGAGGGGAAGAGACTCCATCCGGCAGAGAACTTGGGTGCTCACCGTCAGAGTGTGGCTGGAGAGCTATATGCTCAGTCAAAATCTCAATCTCCGCAGAGGGGAGATGAGGCTGCGATTCCCCTTTCGAGGAAGCGGTGGCAAGAGATGTCCTCATCTCCAGAGGGCAATCCTGACTATGTGAGTGAACATTCAAAGGAACAGCATCACGAATGCTGTCATGAGATAAATGGATGGACGGGCCAGTGGGCAAAGTGGGCGGCTGCTGTAATATCCCGATATTTTATCGGTATAAATTATGTTTTAGTTCCGATATAATAACGTTAACGTTTA
>CACSLK010007779.1:6082768-6094975 GCA_902706635.1 Striga hermonthica | reverse complement strand
GGCCCGAAACTAACCTGGAAAGGTCCGGCCCATTCGCGTGGCATTGGAGCTGAGGGGAAACCCTTTCCATTTGACCATGGAGCTGAGGGATTGGGTCAACGCCGTCATGGGGTAGCAGAGAAACTGGCACCGACTGATTGCCCGATATCACCGGCGTGAAAAAAGGATCTTGCTGAGAAGATACCGGAAGAGATCCAAATTGAAAGTTCGACATTAATTCGCGAGGGGTCGATTGTTGCAAGGCCGGAGAATTTGTACCTGGGACGTCGACCAGTTCCTGTTGTTTCTTTGAGCAGTGACTTGAAATAGCACTAACAGTAGTAGCGGCTTCGATTGATTCGGGAAATAGAGCTTGGGGAGGCAAAACCTTAGCTTGCTCATCGACGGAGTTGAAATTATTTATGATGTATTCCGGTTCCGTAAAAATAACAGGAGGGTTTGAAATGGTCGATTGAGGGTTTGATGTGTTCGATGTATGGTCTGCGTCTGGTAGGTGTGCCGGCACCATGAGGGGCGGGGACGCCGGGAAGGCTGTCGACAACATGGCTAAGCGGTGGACGACAACGAGTAAGGGCAGGATTGTAGAGAGAGAAACCTAGAGAGAAGGGAGAGCATTTTGTATCTTGCTTCTAGTTGTTGTCTTTCCTTGCTAGGTTAGTTGTCAATGAGTGCTAGGTTAGTAGTCTACCGTTGCTAGGTTAGTTGTCTGTTAGTGCTAGGTTAGTAGTCTGTTGTTGCTAGATTAGTTTTATCCTGCTGCTATGATAGTTATCTGTATCTGCTAGGATAGTTAAATATCTCTGCTAGTTTAGTTGTCTTTTGTTGCTAAGTTAGTTCTTTCTTGCTTCTAGGTTAGTTATATCTTGTTGCTAGTTTGGTTGTCTTTTTGTTGCTAGGTTAGTTATCTTTTGTTGCTATGTTAGTTATTTATTGCTGCTAGGTTAGGTTGTCTTTTGCTGCTAGGTTGGTTATATCTTGTTGCTAGTTTAGTTTTTTTTGTTTCTATGTTAGTTATTTCATGCTGCTAGGTTTTTATTTATTTATTATTTTTTATATTTTTTTTTTAACAAGCAACGCCCCGAGGGGCGGGGGATTGGGCTGGATCCCCAACCTCTACATAGATCAAAACCCTAAAATGGGCCAAAAACAATCAACATAGTCTCACAATCAAAACAGAAACGAAAAACAGAAACGAAATAATACAAGGTCTGTCATCGGGCTAACAGGTTCCCGGAATAAATATATGATCTAAATAAAACAAAAACAAAAACCCTAGTCTACTAGAATCGAAACGAAGGATATCCCAGCTGATCCATCCGAACTAGCGTGCGAAGGCGGAGTGGAGCAGTGTCGGTCTGATACGTGTGAGTGTCTGGTATGGTGGTGCCAAGGCTGGCAAGGTAGTCAGCAGGTCTGTTCCCCTCATGGAAGATGTGTGTGATCCTGTAATGGACAGACCGAAGTAGATCTCTAATGCGCATAAGCGGGTGTTGTATCTGCCACGAGCCCTGATGACCCGAGGTCAGGACGGTGACGACAGCTACAGCGTCCAGCTCAATCCAAATATGACTAGAGAGGTCGGCAGCAATCTGAAGGCCAATCTGTAATGCCTGAATCTCTGCATCGTAGCTCGAGGAGGCCTGAAGGGATGTGTGGAAGGCGGTGATAAGAGCTCCATTGTGGTCCCGGATCAAACCTCCTTCTCCGGCAGTACTGCTATGGCGATCGAAAGATCCATCTGTGTTCAGCTTGACCCAAGGAAAGTCGGGTCGAAGCCAAACAACAGCTCTGGGCCGAGGGGGTCGAACAGGCGGAGGGAGAGCTACCCTGTAGCGGTGTGGTAGCGTGCAGCCTGTCCAGTCACGGGCAGAAAGCCTGCCCAACGCTGTGAGGAGCGAAATGTGTCTCTCCACCTGCAGAACAATGTGAGAAAGCAAGAAAGTAGTATCCCTATGCTTCGCACTATTCCTTTCCGTCCAGGTGAACCAAAGGATCAGATAAGGAATGAGGAAGCTCACGTGTCTAAGGTGTGTGCTCTGTGAGAAAAAAACTCAGGATCTCACAGAAACTGTATGTGGAGGGTAGGGATATATTCATGGTCCAAACACATTTATGGTCTATCATTTTAACATTGGTTGTTGCAGGAAAGCAACTAGAACTGTGATTGGATCTTGCATTTCTAACGATGAAAGGAGTGTTGATGATGATGATGAAACGTTTGATGGTTGCTTCAGTATACAGGCTTCTTTAACCCTTGTCACCCGGGGGAGACAGGTAAACTTTTTTTTTTTCGAACAAAAATTATCATGTGTATGAATTGCAAAAAAACTGTTGATGTTTATTATTACACATATTTTTTATTCTTTATCAACAGACGATTCCATCAACGTTCTGGAATCAAGCGCTGATGAGGAAATTTGATAGCGCTCAGTCTGCTATTATTCATCATGGGGGCAAGGAGTGGAAGTCCAGGTGAAAAAAGAAGGGAACAAACACAGATTCACCGGATTGAAGTCTTTCATAAGGGATGCTGACATAGCTGAAGGATGCATTCTCAAATTCAGGAAATTAAATTGCAATGATTTAGTATTTGATGTTGATGTGTGAACAACTTAGTATGGTTTGTTAATGAATGAACATTTTGTTGACCTTTTCTTAATTATTATTATTATGTAATCAACTTTTTTTAATAAAGATTTATCTTTTGATGGATGAATATGACTTTTGATGCAATGTTTGTTTTATGCTTTTGCAAGGTTAGTTGTCTAAAGTTGCAATGTTACTATTTGTAGTTGTTTACTTTTTGCTAGGTTAGTTATTATGTCTTGCTATGTTAGTTTTATTTAGTTGCTAGGTTATTTGTGTCTAGTTGCTAGGTTAGTTGTCCGATGTTGTTAGGTTAGTTATGTCTAGTTGCTAGGTCAGTTGTATGTTGTTGCTAGGTTAGTTATTTCTAGTTGCTACGTTAATTGTATTTAGTTGCTAGGTCAGTTGTCAGTTGTTGCTAGGTTAGTTGTCTAATGCTGCGATGTTAGTTGCGTAGTGTTGCTAGGTTAGTTTTTTGTTGTTGCTAGGTTAGTTGTCAGTTTTTGCTAGGTTAGTTGTCTAATGCTGCTACGTTAGTTGTGTGATAGTTGAAATGATAGTTGTATGTTGTTGTGAGGTTAGCTGTTTGATGGTGCTAGTTTAGTTGTCTGTTAGTGTCAGGTTAGTTATCTTATGTTGCTAGGTTACTTATATATCACTGCAAGGTTAGTTTCATCACGTTGCAATGTTAGCTGTATATTGGTGCTAGGTTAGTTATATATCTCTGCAAGGCTAGTTGTCTGTTGTTGTGTAACACCCCGCTATGTCGTAAATATCAGAGTTAATTTTTCGCAAAATCTTTCATTTAAAAATATTGATTAGTTTGTGAAATCGTGATTCGGAGTGCTACCGTAACCATAACCTTACCTCGAAATTCGTTAATTTTAGTTTTTAAGAAAACGGATTATCATAATATAACAATCCGACTAGTCATTGGATCAAAAGCCTAAGTTTGACAAACAATAAAAATTAGTGAAAAACGTAGCGTGGCAAATACATGTAACTCCACTACGGGAGATAGTAACAGCACTTGTATGTCAAATTTAAACATGTAAACAAAATCCTGAACTGCCCGCCAGCTCATGCCTCCGGTCTGACTCCTTGACCTGAAAAATAACATAATAAACATGGGGCGTAAGCACTAAAGTCCACTGTGCTCCGTAGGAACTCATACTAAAGTAAATAGTGAAAATAATTGCAATATCATGATCCTGGCATATACATAACCTGAACTGACATCGGTACTGAATAAGCATGAACTGATAATCATCACATGACTGATATCTCATTTGCCAGCATAAAAATGTCGGACACCATGTGCACACTCTAGTGGGCAGACTAAGGCCACTAGACCCCAGAATGGACCGACGACCATTCCAAGCGGATACTGACATGATAATACATACCTCAAACATGGTAGAGTAATTATAATCAATGTAATACCCAGTCTGATTTTCCACCTGAACTGCTGGTCTGAAAATATAAGTGCTGATCATCTGCAAATTGTGACATGTATAAGCAAATACTAAGTACTATGCTCAGACTTACTAAAATAGTTGGATAAGATACTCGACTGAACTGATGACATAACTGGACTTACTGACATGAACTAGGGCTCAACATAGACTGTCTTTACAACTGAAATCAACTGGCATGACTGAACAGAATTGATATTATTATACTGAAATGACTGGACTGATAACTTGACTGGAAAAATAACTGAAATTCTAGACTGAACTCGGACCAGGTCACTAAGTCTTGAAGTGCTTAATGACCGCTCGGGACCGGTCGGTTCACTGGCTGGGTGGTAGGCCGCTGGCTGGGCCACCGGCACAGTCGCATGCACGCATTGGGCACGGCCTGTGCGCTGCTGGCGCCAGCCCGTGCGTGACTAGCATGGTCCATGTGCTGGCGGGTGCGGCTGGAACCACGCGGGCACTAGAAACGGCTGTTGGCATGCTGCTGTGCACTGCCAATGGCTACTGGGGGCTACGAGGCGCGATTGGTCACTGCCGTGCGTGCTGGCTACGGCACTGGCATGCACTGGCATTGTCGGGCGCTGCTGTGCGCCACGAGCAGGTGGCTGGGCACGCGGGCTATGCTGCTCGCCCGTGCTAGGGTGACTGGGCGCTCGGATGTGCTGTCGGGCACTGGCCGAGGCCTGCTGGGCATGCAGGCGCGCTGTTGGGCGCGCTGGCGTGCGCTGGGCACTGCTGGTTGACGGTACTAGCGTGCTGCTAGGCGGCTAGGCACACTGGCGTGCGCTGTCGACGCTCGCGACGCACTACGGGAACTGACTGCATGCTGCCGGGCGCGCTGGCGTGCATTGCACGCATGGCCACTGGTGGCACGCTGCTGGGCGCTGCCGCACGGGGTGTGCACGACGCACTGCTGGTGTGTGCATGCTGCCGCGTTGATACGTAAGTGGGTTTTGAGCCCCGATGACGGGAAGGTCCAAGAGCCGAGACGACCCGAGGAAGCTAAAAATAGGGCCAAAACGACGCATGCATGGCCTAAGAGGCGGGTACGAGCTCGTATGCGAGGCGCACGAGCACGCAAGGAACGACAAGGGTCAACTACACGAGGGTCGAGCATGAGAGGGTCGAAGCTCGTAGGTCAAGGGATAGCGCGCCCAAGCACAAGGAGGAGTCCGCGGGTTGGACGCGCCATTACACGGGCCGGCCAATGAAGGATTCACAAAGGAAAGGCGAGCATGGCGCTTGGTTGCTAGGCGGAGTGGCGCGCAGGGAGAGGTTTCTGGGTGGATGGCGCGTGAGGGGGGTTGCTGCGGATGGACGGGCGCGCATCGAGCGATGGGCGATGCGCGAGCATTGGGCGCGCGGACGACGAGCGCGTGGCGCAAGGCGATACGCGCGAGGCACAAGTCAAGACCAGGGTGGCAAGCCTAATCCTCGTAGGAATAGGCAAGGCGCGAATACTAATCCCTGCAGGAATAGGAAAAGTAGTTGAGTACCAGAACGCACGTGGAAGATCGGTGACGAGAGTAATCCTCGGAAGATCAGGAAATGTAACTGGGAGCATATTCCTAGTAGGAATAGGAATAGTGGATATGGGCTCGAGGCATGGTCCTACAAGGAATAGGAATGGCGCATGTGGGTCGCGAGGCCTTAAGCCTCGAGGCGAGAGGACATACACGCATGGGCGAAGGCGGTGCAGCCCTAGTCCTCAGGACTAGGGCGAGGCGTGAGGGCGGCGCAAGACAAGGGGGCGGCCGAACTTAGAGTGGGGAGCAAGTCAGAGGATTGAAGTGCAAGGCAAGGATTTGGAGTGCAAGCCAAGTAATTATGAGATCTAGTAGATTTAGGATTTTATGGTAGTAGAAGATGTTAGGAGATATTTTATTGCTTTTAATTATAGATTTAGGAGATCTAGATTGATTGGGCTTTGATTTAATTCTGCACCTATAAATACCCATGTACCTCTTCATTATTGAAAGTCCAGAATTGATGAGTTGAATTTAAAAGGACGTTTGTTCGAAATCGTGTGTTAGGATTCGTGAGAGTTTGATCATGCAATCGAATTGGTGAGGCTAAGACCCGAGCCAGTTCAAATTCGAGGGAGCAAGTCTAATTACCGAGTGAACTCCAGTATCGTGAGAGAGTTAGGCTAATAACTGAGTCGATCACACCTATCAGTCGAGGGCGAGCTATGGCAGGCTTGGTTCAAGGCGAGTCGAGTGGAACACAAACACACGATACTTCATCATTGGTTCTTTCATTGAGAGTGATTGATTGTGTGTTTGGTTAAAATTTTATTCTTTTTTCTTTTGTCCAATTTTTTCCCCCTCTTGTTCGAATTTTTTTGAATTTTCTTCTTTTATTTTTTTAAAAAAATTTCGAGAGTATAAAAAAAAAAGTGAGTCATGATGTTCATGCCACTGGACAAGATGGATTGGGAAGATCTTGTAATGTTGGAGGGGTTGGAAAGAGAGTTAACTCCATAGGAGAAAAAATATTTGGAGAAGTTGCACGAGCGAAGAGATCTCGAGAAGAAGCTCGAACGACAACTCAAGTTAATGGAGGAAGAGAAACAAGCCGAGGCCAATGAGAAGTTCCCAAAATCGTGCGAGAAAGAAGCCGAAGTGGTCGAGGTCGAGGAAGAGATCTTGCTCGTGGTCGAAGAAAGAGTTCTCGAGATTTGGATGGTCGAGGATGAGTCCTTGAGGACAAGGACATTCTAAACGGGGGTGGGAATGATACGTAAGTGGGTTTCGAGCCCCGACGACGGGAAGGTCCAAGAGACGAGACGACCCGAGGAGGCTAAAAATAGGGCCAAAATGACGCATGCATGGCCTAAGAGGCGGGTACGAGCTCGTATGCGAGGCGCACGAGCACGTAAGGAACGACAAGGGTCAACTACATGAGGGTCGAGCATGAAAGGGTCAAAGCTCGTAGGTCAAGGGATAGCGTGCGACCAAGCACGAGGAGGAGTCCATGGGTTGAACGCGCCATTACACGGGCCGACCAATGAAGGTTTCGCAAAGGAAAGGCGACCATGGCGCTTGGTTGCTAGGCGGAGTGGCGCGCAGGGAGAGGTTTTTGGGTGGATGATGCGCGAGGGGGGTTGCTGCGGGTGGACGGGCGCGCATCGAGCGATGGGCGATGCGCGGGCATTGGGCGCGCCGGACGACGAGCGCGGGGCGCAAGGCGACACGCGCGAGACACAAGTCAGGACTGGGGTGGCAAGCCTAATCCTTGTAGGAATAGGCAAGGCATGAATACTAATCCCCGCAGGAATAGGAAAAGCAGTTGAGTACCGAAACGCGCGTGGAAGATCGGTGACGAGAGTAATCCTCAGAAGATCAGGAAACGTAACCGGGAACATATTCCTAGTAGGAATAGTAATAGTGGATATGGGCTCGAGGCATGGTCCTACAAGGAATAGGAATGGCGCATGTGGGGCGCGAGGCCTTAAGCCTCGAGGCGAGAGGACATACACGCATGGGCGAAGGCGGTGCAGCCCTAGTCCTCGAGGACTAGGGCGAGGCGTGAGGGCGGCGCAAGACAAGGGGGCGGCCGAACTTGGAGCGGGGAGCAAGTAAAAGGATTGAAGTGCAAGGCAAGGATTTGGAGTGCAAGCCAAGTAATTAGGAGATCTAGTAGATTTAGGATTTTATGGTAGTAGAAGATGTTAGGAGATATTTTATTGCTTTTAATTATAGATTTAGAAGATCTAGATTGATTAGGCTTAGAGAAAAAATGCACCTATAAATACCCATGTACCTCTTCATTATTGAAAGTCCAGAATTGATGAGTTGAACAGAAAAGAACGTTTGTTCGAAACTGTGTGTTAGGATTCGTGAGAGTTCGATCATGCAATCGAATTGGTGAGGCTAAGGCCCGAGCCGGTTCAAATTCGAGGGAGCAAGGCTAATTACTGAGTGAACTCAAGTATCGTAAGAGAGTTAGGCTAATAACCGAGTCGATCACACCTATCAGTCGAGGGCGAGCTGTGGCGGGCTTGATTCAAGGCGAGTCGAGTGGAACGCAAACACACGATCCTTCATCACGCGTGCTGGCAGGCCACTGTCGGCTGGCTCTGCACCGCTATGTGCGGGCAGGCCCTACGGTCGGCCCTTCACTGGCCGTCCGGCGACTTTTCCGGCAACGATAACATGGCTGAACATAATATAACATGACATGACCAAAAATACGTAAATTATTCGGCGGTGTTCGGCTAGACTTGAAAATGGCTCGGTAGGGCCTATATGGCGCCTACGAGAGTACAACAATCGTAAAACACGGACTCAACCATATAATCTACGCATGATCGACCTTTAATCCCCATAAAATTACTAAGAAAAGGACACTACGATCTTACCTCTTCGGTTGCTCGTGAAATGACACTAAGGCTTGTGACCGCACGCAAAGCCTCCGCGCTAAACTTCGGCTTTCATGGCACAACTATTGAACAAGCTATTCTTTTTCACTTATCCAAGCTTCACTATAGAATATTAGCTTTGACCAAGATAAGCATGGTGATGTTCTCTCTGTCGGTAATTAAAATTTACTCTTGACTATAAAATAAAAACTCTCGGCTTTACCTCTCAATCACTTCGGCAATGCTTAAGAAAAGAGGAGTATAATTCTAAGTGGAAATAATGAAATAAAGTCCATCTTACTTCAAATCTTGAGTTACGAATTATATGTGAAAATGGGAGACAAAGATTTTTGTCTTTAATTTCTCTAAAGACACGTGTCCCCAAATTTGCCTTAGGTGTTATGAAAATATATGAGTCACCCACTTAGGTGTCAAGACGATAAAATTTAGCTATACAATGAGATTATCTTACAAAGTGGCTAACCAAATCAATTGCACTTTACCTAAACATTGGGCTTGAACGTGTACTATACTTGGGCCGAGAGAAAGAGTTTAATTTTTGAACCAATATTGCTGAAGGTAAAGCACAAGACAATTACTTAGATAAATCTAAAAAAACAATGATTTAAAAACACGGCTAGGACTTGAGCGAGGCTCGGTACAATGCGGCCGAACTTGTTCGTTTTCGGTCGTGACTCGACTTTGATGATTAATCCGAATATTCTCAAATTCGACTAATACGTCAATACTGGAATAATTAATCCCGAATTTACTATGTCCATTTATAAAAATAAACGGACTGAAATGAATTATTGGAATTAACTCGGTTAATAAATAAAATTTACCGGATATACTTTCGATTTAACGTCGAACTTGGAATTTAACTGACTGAATAACTTAGACTTGAACATTGACATGATTATTTATTAAACAAGGCTAGCTTATATTTCAAAGCTAGTATTTTCCTTATTAATAAAATTTGGGGCGTTACAATCCACCTTTCTTAAAATATTTCCGTCCTCGGAAATACTAAAACTGGAAGTACAAGCTTAATACAGAGCTTATACTACATCGATGACATAACTGAGAATCAGTAACTGAGTACTGAACTTCAAATTCTGATTCGAACTGAAGAACTAGCAATTCACAATTTGTGAATTGGTGATTAATATTGGCTGGAAATTGACACTTTACTGAATAATGTGTCCCATTAATTATATTTGATACTCATAACATAGTTCTCGAGCGCACTGGTCAACACCTCCTGGCTGATTGTTGATCTTTGATCTGGACTTTGGTTGTAAAACCCAAGTCATTGGTACGCACAGAAAATTCCAGAGATACGCATATGTATAAATGAGGATAACTAGCATTATCGGTTAACTACCTTTCGTGAACATCTACTCGATAACACAACACATCATTCGCGGCACATTGCAATGCAGCACATCTGCTCCTCACCAAGTGAATGCGGCACATATGCATACAGCACCTGACGAACATTGCGCCTGCGACGTCGACGTAGTCTGTATAGCTGATCATATCTGTATCTTAAGCTAGTAATCTCAATGTACAATAATGCTAACTCCCTGTGATCTCCCAGTGTACTGTGACTCGGATATGGCTTCGTTCTCTTCTGCGACATGCGTCCTTGAATGGAAAGCGTCGGTTCGTCACCACAGTGTTGTCTGTTGCTGTTGATTGGTCTTTTCTATCACGAACGAAAGATGTGTCAAACATCGACAAGCTGTACCTGCAAACTTTTACCTTCCCTGAGGTTAAACTTAACCTCAAGAAAAGTCTATCATGAACTAATGTTTCCTGCGATTTCTCAGTTTTCAGAATTTCAGAATCGAGGCAATGAGCATACTTGAAATGACTGATAAGTCTTGTCTTATTAGACAGACCATCCTCGACTTTGACATGACTAGCCTTAATATTCACATAACTGGATTATCCTGACTTGACTTTTACATGACTATATAACCCTTACTTGAGTTCTGGAAGCTATCCTGAGACAATTAAATGGTCATCTCGGAATTTGGAACATGGCATTTATTGACTTACTTAGGCTTGATAAGGTGCGACTTCAAGATTCCAGGTAAATTTGGACTAATGATCTGTATATCAGACCTCTACATTTAACCCTGCTTAATAACTATTATACGTCGACCTTAATTCATGAACATTGACCTTAAATCATGAACATTGACTCCTGACTAAGTACTATATAGGGCGGCTCCAGTATCAACTGGTCCCGCAAGTACAAAAGAAATAACTGATCTTGAGCTTTGAAAACCATAACTTGGAATATCACATTGATGACATACCTGACATAATTGACTTTAAACGTTGTTATTACATGAAATTATACTGTTCCGGTACAGCTTCAAGCCTCCATGGTATAACCGGCTGAATGGCTCTTATTTCAAGCCTCCATGGTAACCCAGAATATTGACTCTTATATACTGGAAACCGTTACTTTTGACAATGGCTTGGGAAATATAACAACCTTTAGCATGAAAATTTTGCCCTTAACTTGATTTACTAGTCTGACTTAGAAAATTTGAGTCTATTCCCTGAGTTGAATCAAGGAATTCCTCCTTTGAATCCGCCAATTGATTGGCAAAAATGGGCAATTTTGATAGAAAAATGTCTGAGGAACATGATTGCTAAGATTTGTAAAACATAAGTACTTACAAGTCTCTTGACGAGTCGCTTAACATGGTTGGGAATTACTGACATTAAATAATGGATAGACTGAACTATGAATCCTGAACATGATTCGAGCATCTTAACTAAGATATAACTGTGGTTTGCTGAGCATAGACATAGTAATTTGTTTATAATTTAAAACATGAATCAGCACTTACCTGTAGTCGGCGAGGCGTGAGCGTGATGTGTTCAGGTTTTATAACATTTTCTGAAAAGTTTTCAGAGACGCAGAAACGTGCTCTGATACCATCTGTAACACCCTTCTATGTCGTAAATATCAGAGTTAATTTTTCGTAAAATCTTTCATTTAAAAACATTGATTAGTTTGTGAAATCGTGATTCGGAGTGCTACCGTAACCATAACCTTACCTCGAAATCTGTTAATTTTAGTTTTTAAGAAAACAGGTTATCATAATATAACAATCCGACTAGACATCGGATCAAAAGGCTAAGTTTGACAAACAATGAAAATCAGTGAAAAAGTATCGTGGCAAAAACATGTAACTCCGCTATGGGAGATAGTAATAGCACTGCTATGTCAAATTTAAACATGTAAACAAAATCCTGAACTGCCCGCCAGCTCATGCCTCTGGTCCGACTCCTTGACCTGAAAAAAAAACATAATAAACATGGGGCGTGAGCACTAAAGTCCACTGTGCTCCGTAGGAGCTCATACTAAAGTAAACAGTGAAAATAATTACAATATCATGATCCTGGCATATACATAACCTGAACTGAAATCGGTACTGAATAAGCATGAACTGATAATCATCACATGACTGACATCTCATCTGCCAGCATAAAAATGTCGGACACCATGTGCACACTCTACGTGGGCAGACTAAGGCCACTAGAACCCAGAATGGACCGGCGACCATTCCAAGCGGATACTGACATGATAATACATACCTCAAACATGGTAGAGTAATTATAATCAATGTAATACCCAGTCTGTGTAATATCCCGACTTTTTATCAGTATAATAATATTTAGTTCCGATATTATTTTTCGGAATTAATCCTTTTCAGTTATTTCAGTCGAAATTACCGGAACTATTTTCGACGT
>CACSLK010007779.1:6047790-6074914 GCA_902706635.1 Striga hermonthica | reverse complement strand
TTATGTGCCAATGGACGAGATGGATTGGGAAGATCTCGAGTTATTGGAGAGTTTGGAGAGAGAACTTACCCCATGGGAGAGCACATATCTAGACGAGCTCCATGAACGAAAAAATCGAGAAGATTATGAGCGACAACTCGTAGAAGGACGAGGAGCAACGGTGGGTGAAGTTCAAAACCGTGAAGATGATGGTGCGCTTAATTTTCTAATCCTTGAGGACAAGGAAAGTCTTGAAGAGGAGGGGAATGATACGGAAGTGGTCATCAACCCCAGTGAGTCCGACGAGGAGGAGGACGATGGTCCCGATATTTGGTTGGAGAACATGTTGGAGGAGCCATCTAGTCCGATTTATCGACCATCATGCAAGAAGGACTGGCCGAAAGGATGTGGTCCACAGGCTAAGTTGAAGATTAGGAAGCGTCGGGCCAAAAGGCGACGCAAATCAAGGGCGCAAAAGGTAAGCCAATGTTGTGGGCCGTGCACTAGGAAGAAACGGGCGTGGTGTTCGGAGTTTCAAAGACGAGGAAGGCTAGGAATGGAGGATGGTTGGATATGGCGTGCCGGTGACTGTATTGGGTTGGATGGTTGGGATCCATGGTCGTCGGGGGACAAAGGGATCGGCGAGGACCAGCTATCGGACGGATGGCGCGCATCGTGCCATGATGCGCGCAAGGGGTCGAAGGGCCAAGGCGTTAAACGGAGACGCGGCACCAAGATGTTGAATGCGAGTGACGCGTCATCGTGCGCAGGGGGTAGGCAAGCGGCGGGCGTCGGCGATACGCGTGGAACCGCAGGTATACGCGGGTGTGCGATAGGCGATCGGGACGCAGGCGTCGACGGGACGCGCGGGCGGACAAGCGAATGCGAGAAGAGTACGGGGGCGTCGAACGTGGGCAGAAACCGCGCAAGTGACGAGGACGCGCGCGAACAGGCTGATAGCGAGGGCGCGCGGACGAGAACACGCGAATGGGGCACGCATGCGCAAGGCCTAAACCTTGCGGGCATAGGAGTGCCGAGCGATGGGGCACACGCGCATGGGGAAGGCGGCGGCAGCTGGGCAGGCACGTTGGCGCGCGATTGGGTGACCAGCGCGCGAGGCCTAGTCCGCGCAGGACTAGGAGAAGCTGAGGCGGTAGAAGACGCGTGCGGAGGAAGCGGACGAGGCCTATGCTTCGAGGGAGTCGGAGTATCAAGCGCACACGCGCGAGAATCATGCGACACGGGTGGAGGGCACGAGATGGACCACGGGTGCAGGGCGCGCACGAGCGAAGCCGTGCGCGACCAAAATTAGGAAAGCCGTGAGGCGGCGTGCGTGCAAAGTGGCGTGTGGATTGATTTGTTTGGAGTGCAAGCCAACTAAGATCAAGATCTAGTCAATTTAGGACTTTGATATATTTAGTTTCCTTCTTGCACAATAATATCTAGAATGTTTAGGAATTTAATATTTTATTGCTTTAATATGTTTCCTAGGTAGATTAGAATTAGTCATAGTTAGGATCTATAAATAGGGATGTTCCCTCATTGTTTTTCATGTCTTGGATGAGTTGAATAGAAAAGAGCGTTTGTTCGAAACCGTGTGTTAGAGTCGTGAGATTCGATCATGCAATCGAATTGGTGAGGCTAAGACCAGAGCCAGTTCAACGATTTAGAGAGGCTAAGACCCGATCTATTTCGAGAGTGTAGCGAGGCTAATACCCGAGTGAACTCAAGTATCGTGAGAGAGTTAGGCTAATAACCGAGTCGATCACACCTATCGTCGAGAGCAAGGCCGTGGCAAAGCCGTGATCGAGACAAGTCGAGGGAACGCAACACCCGATCCTTCATCACGCGTGCTGGCAGGCCACTGCCGGCTGGCTCTGCACCGCTATGTGCGGGCAGGCCCTACGGTCGGCCCTTCAACGGCCGTTCGGCGATTTTTCCGACAACGATGACATGGCTGAACATAATATAACATGACATGACTATAAATACATAAATTATTTAGGGGTGTTCGGCTAGACTTGAAAATGGCTCGGTAGGGCCTATATGGCGCCTACAAGAGTACAACTACCGTAAAACACGGACTCAACCATATAATCTACGCATGATCGACCTTCAATCCTTATAAAATTACTAAGAAAAGGACACTACTATCTTACTTCTTCGGTTGCTCGTGAAATGACACTAAGACCTGTGACCGCACGCAAAGCCTCTGCGCCAAACTTCGGCTTCCATGGCACGTCTATTGAACAAGCTATTCTTTTTCACATATCCAAGCTTCACTATAGAATATTAGCTTTGACCAAGATAAGCATGGTGATGTTCTCTCTTTCGGTAATTAAACTTTACTCTTGACTATAATATAAAAACTCTCGGCTTTACCTCTCAATCACTTTAGCAATGCTTAAGAAAAGAGGATTATAATTCTAAGTGGAAATAATGAAATAAAGTCCATCTTACTTCAAATCTTGAGTTACGAATTATATGTGAAAATGGGAGACAAAGATTTTTGTCTTTAATTTCTCTAAAGACACGTGTCCCCAAATTTGCCTTAGGTGTTATGAAATTATATGAGTCACCCACTTAGGTGTCAAGATGATAAAATTTAGCTATACAATGAGATTATCTTACAAAGTGGCTAACCAAATCAATTGCACTTTACCTAAACATTGGGCTTAAACGTGTACTATACTTGGGCCGAGAGAAAGAGTTTAATTTTTGAACCAATATTGCTAAAGGTAAAGCACAAGACAATTACTTAGATAAATCTAAAAAACAATGCTTTAAAAAGACGACTAGGACTTGAGCGAGGCTCGGTACAACGCTGCCGAACTTGTTCGTTTTTGGTCGTGACTCGACTTTGACGATTAATTCGAATATTCTCAAATTCGACTAATACGTCAATACTGGAATAATTAATCCAGAATTTACGATGTCCATTTATAAAAATAAACGGACTGAGATTAATTATTGGAATTAACTCCGTTAATAAATAAAATTTACCAAATATACTTTCGACTTAACGTCGAACTCAGAATTTAACTGACTGAATAACTTAGACTTGAACATTGACATGATTGTTTATTAAACAAGGCTAGCTTATATTTCAAAGCTAGTATTTTCCTTATTAATAAAATTTGGGGCGTTACATGTTGCTTGTTTTGTTCTATGTAGATGCTTTGTTTCTGGAACAATACTTTGCAGTAGCAACACATCAAAATTCATATAGAACTATTTATTACAAGAAGGTATGTCACTAGTCTTATTACAAGTTCAACTATTATGATTTCCCACTTCTCCACATTTTCCACAACGTCTTTTCAGCTTTTGACTTTCTTTGATGGATTTTTCTCTTTGTGACAACAGTCGGCTTTTTGTGGTGCTTCCACTTCCCTTGTTCTTTGCTTGCTTTGGTGGCAGAATATCAACATCAAGATTCGAAACGGATCCACAGAATTCTTGTATCACAGCTTCTTTACTTAGGATTGAACTTGAAACTTGATGTGCCCCCAACAAATGGTTATTTTCTTCATTTATAATCCTTGATAGTCATTCCAATTTATCCTTGTTACCTTCAGCAAGACTTATGCAACAATAAAAATCAGACCATAGACAGTTTAGATATGCATTTCTCTAATTTTTTCCGTCGAGTGGATTAAGTCTTGCGTTATCAATCCCATGTACAGAAGAACCAACCTTCAGCCAATGGTTGAAGTGGTATTTCTCTGGTATTCTCTCTAAATCTTTCACTAGCATTATTGTGTGACGACACAACAATCCAAACTGTTGAAACATTTTGCAGCTGCAATCCACCAAATCCCCACACTTATTAACAATGAATTCAACACCATCTCGACCAACTTCTATAACCTTATATATGGTTTTTTCATCCTCCTTTTCAATATGCACAGTCACACATCTAAAACATGCTGCTTGAATCTCCATTTGCACCTCCAAAAACACTATTTTCGTGTAAAATTTTGCAGCATGTTTTTCAATTTGTAACGGTGTCTTGCACTTAGGAGGTACATTCACACATTCATGACCCAGCTTGCTTATAACATGCCTTTGTGCATCCATTGCACTTTCAAAATGCATAAAGAACTCAACTAAGTTTGCCTGAGGAGATTTGTATCTTCCGAACCAACTATTAATACTTTCAGACCTAGAAGTTGTTTTCAGTAGGCCACCCATTTTGACATCCTTAAAGTATGTGGATATCCATGATTTTCTAATCTGAAATAGGGTGGTAAACCATTGATTCTCGATTAATGCAAAATCATTCATCAATTTTTGCCATTTTTCTTCAAATTCCTCAGGATTCATGTAAATATCCCACACAATTTCATGTAGCCTCTTCATGAAGTTATTATCCTTGGCTAATGTAGGAACCTTTACATTTACCTTTTCAATGATATGCCACATACACAAACGATGTCTTGCCTGTTTGAAAGTCGCCCGAACTGTATTCTTCATAGCAGGATCTTGGTCAGTGATAATGTAATATGGTTCACTTCCCATAGCTTTCAAAAAAATTTCCAATAACCAAATGTATGATGCTTCATCCTCTTTAGTCATTAACCCAGCTCCAAATGTGACACACTTTTTGTGGTTATCAATTCCCGTAAATGGTACAAACACCATGTTGTACCTGTTTAAAGATAGAAAGCAAATCAGAACAATAAATGAAATTGTTAACTAGTATAATACTTGCTAGGTTAGTTGTCCAGTGTTGCTATGTTAGTTGTATTTTGCTGCTAGATTAGTTGTATGTTGTTGCTAGGTTGGCTGTCTGTTGGTGCTAGGTTAGGTCTCTGTTAGTGCTAGGTTAGTTACCTTTTGTTTCTAGGTTAGTTATATCTAGTTGTAAAGTCAGTTTAATTCACACATTACATAACATATAAATCTGAGTCAAGAGTCAAGGGAAATGCTGTTAGTGTTGTAGGTTGCATCAAATGAAACAACATCTCCAAACATGAGGTAATTTCTTTTTGAAATTTGGTCTGCCCAAAAGATCTGGCTTAATTTATTCTCTTTGTTTACTGCATATTCAAATATAATGTCTGGGTAAACATCCTGCTTGCTGAGAAATTTTTGTACAATGAGTTGTGCATCTGCCCCTGACATGTAAGCCATAAGATCTCTTTTGAAGTTTCTGAAATCCGCTGCCAGAGCACCAACATTTTCATATCCCCCAACCATTTATTTCAACAACCTGTGTGTTTTAGTCGTTCCATTGTTGGCTTTTACACAATTTAGGACAAACTTATGGTGGCCATAATTCAGTTGCCTGTTTGCATTCAAATAATGTGCTTCTAAAGTCAGACTGTGGCAGTGTTTTTCTTCCAAGCATGTAATTTTGTGTCTTTTTCCATCATCATATTCAAACACTGCCCGAGCCACGCAGCCAACTCTTTTTTAAACACGTTCTCGTTGAACTCCTCCTCCGACTGAATTATTTGTCCTCGACTGTGGCTTCAATCCTTCTCTACTGCAAACTATAAGTTGTTTCCTGACCATCCCACTTCTAAAACGATTGTTCAAGCTAATACGAACATCAAATCCACCATTTGCTCCATAGTTTCTGTAATATTGCAGTCTAACTTCAAGAGTTTCAAACATCATGCCAACTTTAGGCTAGACATGGCCACGGGCCGAACCGGCCCGTGGCCCGACCGTGACCTGGTACCGGATCGGACCGAAACGGTACCGGTACCGGCATGAATAGTGCCGGTTTTTTGAACCGGACCACGGCCAATCCGGTCCGGTTAAGGGTCAAGGTTTTTTTTTGTCCCGGCGGGCCGGGCCGGGCTGGGACCGGGTGGCCCGCAGCTGGGTTTGGACCCACCTCTTTTTCTTTTCATATTTTAATTTCTGGGTCGGACTAGGTTGGACCGGCCCGAACCGGCCCGCCTGACACATCTGACACGTAAAGTAGCCGTTGGGCCCGGGTCTCGGGCCGGGCCGGGCCCAACGGTCTGAATTAAAAAAAAAAAATTCTGGCCGTTGGATCGTTATAGTCGTTGAGATCCAACGGCCATGGTCCCTTGATCCGACTTCGACCCGCCGGTGCCGCCCGACCCGGCAGGTCCCGAAATAAAATAAAAAAAAAACCGAAAAATCTATTTTCAACAAAAAGCTAAATACAAGTGGCTAAAAGAGGGGGATGATAACACTCGGTTTTTCCATGTCTTCACTCTCCAAAGGAGGAAGCTCAATGCCATCACCAGATTGGTATCTAGTCAAGGAAGAGTCCATACTACACAGAAGGAGATAGAGAACCACATATCCAATTTCTATTCAGAGCTCTTCTCCACTGAAGGCAGCTGGGATGGAGATTCCATAATCCATCTTATCCCAAATAGTATCACTCCTAACATGAATACTGCTTTACTCAAACCAGTTGAAGAAGAGGAGGTGCAGAGATCTCTTTTCAGCTTGCAAACTGATAAGTCCCCAGGAGAAGATGGGATGACTGCAGCTTTCTACCAGCACTTCTGGAGTTTAATTAAGCCTGGTCTCCTGAAAGCAGTGGGCAGTTTCTTCCAATCAGGTACATTGCTTAAGTACTGGAACCATACAATCATCTCACTCATTCCTAAATGCCCTAAGCCAGATCAGTTGAGCCAATATAGACCAATAAGCCTATGTTGTGTGGTGTATAAAATAATCTCCAAAAATCTTGCTCAAAGACTCAAGGCCTGTTTGCAGTTCTGTATAAGTGATTTCCAGGCAGCTTTCATAAAGGGAAGACAGCTCACTGATAATGTGATAATAGCACAAGAAGCCTTTCATTTCTTGAATAGACATTCATCTGGATCTAACTTCTTCATGGCTCTAAAATTAGACCTCATCAAAGCTTTTGACCGAGTGGAGTGGAATAGTATCAAGAGATTCATGCTACAAATGGGTTTGCACTCTGATTTTGTCAGGTTAATTATGCTTTGTGTCTCTACTGCTTCTTTCTCATTTAAGATCAATGGCTCCATCAGTGGTTTTGTGTCTCCCTCTAAAGGTGGTCGAAACATGCGACCATCCAGCCTCACGGCCTTAAACATGATGGGTTTTCTGCACCGCTTCGTCTCTCTTTACCTCTTTATCCTAGCGCACGTTCACTGGGTGCTTGTTCGTCGGGTTTTGAGATCCCGCTCATTTTGATTCTCTGATCTTCGTATCTTCTCGCCAGGCTCCAAGGTCTTAGTCGCAGGGAATCCGTTTTCACACATTCCCATCCGCAAGGAATGTTCCAAACAGGAGGCCATTCAGCCCGAGGACGTGAGTAATCGACCAACCTGTCCACCCCAAGGGATGTTCTAAACAAGTGAAAACCCCGCCCGAGGGCCTTAGTCATGGTGGGTTTTTGGTCTTCACACTTGCCCACCCGTGAGGAATGTTCTAAGCAGGAGGCCACCCAGCCCGAGGGTGTGAGTAATCGACCAACCTGTCCACCCCAAGGGATGTTCTAAACAAGCGACCACCCGGCCCGAGGGCCTTAATCATGGGGGTTCTGGCCTTCACACTTACTCACCCGCGAGGAATGTTCCAAACAGAAGGCCACTTAGCCCGAGGGCGTGAGTAATCGACCAACCTGCCCACCCCAAGGAATGTTCTAAACAAGCGACCACCCAGCCCGAGGGCCTTAATCATGGTGGGTTTTGGCCTTCACACTTGCCCACCCGCGAGGAATGTTCTAAACAGGAGGCCACCCAGCCCGAGGGCGTGAGTAATTGACCAACCTGCCCACCCTAAGGTATATTCTAAACAAGCGACCACCCAGCCCGAGGGCCTTAATCATGGTGGGTTTTGGCCTTCACACTTGCCCACCCTCGAGGAATGTTCTAAACAGGGTGCCACCCAGCCCGAGAGCGTGAGTAATCAACCAACCTGTCCACCCCAAGGGATGTTCTAAATAAGCGACCACCCAGCCCGTGGGCCTTAATCATGGTGGGTTTTGGTCTTCACACTTGCACATCCGCGGGAATATTGTTCTAACTAGGAGGCCATCCTGCCCGAGGGCGTAAGTAATAGACCAACCTACCCACCCCAAGGGATGTTCTAAACAAGCGACCACCCAGCCCGAGGGCCTTAATCATGGTGGGTTTTTGTCTTCACACTTGCCCACCCGCTGGGAATGTTCTAAACAGGAGGCCACCCAGCTCGAGGGCGTGAGTAATCGACCAACCTGCCCACCCCAAGGGATATTCTAAACAATTGACCACACAGCCCAAGGGCTTTAATCATGGTGGGTTTTTGTCTTCACACTTGCCCAGCCGCGAGGAATGTTCTAAACAGGAGGCCACCCAGCCCTAGGGCGTGAGTAATCGACCAACTTGCCCACCCTAAGGGATGTTCTAAACAAGCGACCACCCAGCCCGAGGGCCTTAATCATGGTGGGTTTTGGCCTTCACACTTGCCCACCCGCGAGGAATGTTCTAAATAGGAGGCCACCCAGCCCAAGGGCGTGAGTAATCGACCAACCTGCCCACCCCAAGAGATGTTCTAAACAAGCGACCACCTAGCCCGAGGGCCTTAATCATGGTGGGTCTTTGTCTTCACACTTGCCCACCCGCGAGGAATGTTCCAAACAGGAGGCCACCTAGCCCGAGGGCGTGAGTAATCGACCAACCTGCCCACACTAAGGGATTTTCTAAACAAGCGACCACCCAGCCCGAGGGCCTTAATCATGGTGGGTCTTTGTCTTTACACTTGTCTACTCGAGAGGAATGTTCTAAACAGGAGGCCACCCAGCCCGAGGGCATGAGTAATTGACCAACCTGCCCACCCCAAGGGATGTTCTAAACAAGCGACCACCCAGCTCGAGGGCCTTAATCATGGTGGGTTTTTGTCTTCACACTTGCGCACCCACGAGGAATATTCCAAACAGGAGGCCACCCAACCCGAGGGTGTGAGTAATCGACCATCCTGCCCACCCCAAGGGATGTTCTAAACAAGCAACGTCCAAGTTCGACCATACAATATTCCTCCTGTCATCCAACCATACCAACATTCCAAGCATAAGAAAATGTGCAACGCGACAAGTAATACGCAAGGATAACTAAATTTCATTAACTTTTTTGAAAAAACTTTGCAAGTTACAACTTTGTTCGGACTTCCACGATTTCTTTGCAAAAAGTAAAAAAGAAAAATCTACACATACTATTTTTTCAAATTAGCTATATTCTATAACCTGGCAAGCGATCGGCCTTCTGCATCTTTTAGCGATTAAGCTTCTCCTGCGTGTACTCGCTCGACCAGGTATGGTCCCTCCCAGTTTGGCTCTAGCTTTCCCACATGCTTGAGCACGTCGACACGTTTCCAAACCAGGTCGCCTACTTGAAGTCTGCGAACTTTCACCTTTTTTTCATGAGCGACTCGCATCCTTTGCTTGTATACCTTCACCCTGATTGCTGCTCTTCCACGTAGTTCCTCAATAGTACCCAGGGCCGCCATCATTAAATCCTCGTTTTGCTCATTATCATATGTGCTCGACCTCTGGGATGATAACTCGACTTCGACCGGTAGCAAGGCCTCCATCCCATAGGCTAAACAGAAGGGAGTTTCTCATGTTGTCGACCTCGAGGTTGTGCGATACGCCAAAAGTACCGAGCTCAACTCATCGATCCACGCCCCCGAGGCCTTTTCCAGCATTGTTTTCATCCCATTCAATATAATCGGTTAGTTACTTCGACCTGGCTATTGGCTTGCGGATGAGCAACAGAGGCAAAGTGTTGCTTGATTTTCATGTCTTCACACCATGCTCGAATTCGCTTGCCATTGAACTGAGTGCCATTGTCGAAAATCAACACTTTGGGCATGCCAAACCTGCAGCAATTGTTGTTGTATAAGAATTTGATTACTTTTTCCTCCGTGATCTTCGCCAAAGGTTCGGCCTCCATCCACTTTGTGAAATAATCCACCGCCACTATCAAGAACTTCCTCTGGCCAGTTCCCTGAGGCATCGGCCCCACCAGGTCGATACCCCACTGGGCGAATGGTATAGAGGCACTCATCGTCGTCATTGCGTTGGCCGGTTGGTGGATAAAGGGGCCATGCTTTTGGCATTGTAAGCATTTCTTCACCATCACCTTCGCATCCTCCCTCATCGTCGGCCAGAAATATCCTGCCCTCAAAATTTTTGCAACCAAGGCCCCTGACTTACTATGGTCACTGCAGCACCCTTCGTGCATTTCTCTCAGCACATATCGACCTTCCTCCTTAGTAACACAATGCAAATGCGGTCCCGCATACGACCGCTTGTAAAGAATGCCTCCATGCTCAAAAAATCTCCTCACCGCCTTTATCGCCCCCACTTTCAGCTCCTCTACGATCGGGGCTCTCCAATCCTCTACTTCCTCAATCTCCGCCACCTCCGCTTCGACCACACTCCTCTCTAGGTGCAATAGAGTAACACTTCTGCTCTTACAGTCCACCAAACTTTGAGCAATTTTTGATAACAAGTCTGCCCGACCATTTTCTCCTCGAGGGATCTGTATCAGCTCGAATGAATCAAACTCCTCTTTCAACTTTCTCATCTCGCCTACATATTTCTGCATTTGGTCCTTCTTAACGTCAAACCCCTCCTGAAACTGCCCGACCACCAGTTGAGAATCAGAATGCACTTATACTTTTCGGGCTCCTCCCGCTCTAGCTAAACTCAAACCCTTGATCACTGCCTCGTACTCAACCACATTATTGGATATCTTGAACCCTACCTTGGCCGCAAACTCCAAGTAATCGCCCTTAGGAGAGACAAGGACAATTCCCAATCCTGCCCCATTTCTTGCCACAGAATCATCCACAAATAACGGCCATATTCCTCCTGACTCCTCCTCGACCTTAGTGCCTTCCTGGATAAATCGACCAACACCTGCGCTTTTATGGCCCTCCTCGGCTCATACACAGAGAGTATTCACTCAACTCGACCGCCCATTTTACCAATTGACCAGACACCGATGGTCGGCCAAGCGTTTCTCCCAATGGCATGTTTGTTCGCACCTTCACTTTATGATTCAAGAAATAGGGCTTCAGCTTTCGAGCAGTTACAACCACAGCTAGAGCACACTTCTCGATCTCCGAGTATCTCATTTCCGCTCCCTACATCACCCTACTCACGTAATAGATGGCAAATTGTGTTGCTCCTTCCTCCCGCAGCAGTACCGAACTTACAGGCCTTTCTCTGATAGAAATGTACAGCACGAAATCATCACTCTGTTCTGGTTTGGCAAGAGGGGAAGATTGCCTAACACTCCTCGCAACTCCTCAAATGCCTTTTGCGCCTCTTCCGTCCACTGGAACTTCGCGCTCTTTTTCAATGTTTTAAATAATGGGCCACTTTTTCTGCCACCTTTGATATAAAAAGACTTAGCCCTGCAATTCGACCAGCCAAGATTTGTACCTCCTTAACATTTTTCGGCGACTGCATCTCCATCATCGCCCGCACTTTCTCTAGGTTCACCTCAATACCCCTCTTGGTCACCAAATAAACCAAGAACTTCCCTGACTTCACTCCGAACGAACACTTGGCTGGGTTCAGTTTCATGTCGTACCTCATCAAAGTCAGGAACGTTTCCTTCAAGTCCCGCACGTGATCTATCTCCTCCTTGCTTTTCACCAACATATCATCAATGTATACTTCCATATTCCTCCCCAGATGTTGTTTAAAAATTTTATCGACTAACCTTTGATACGTGGCGCCTGCGTTTTTCAGGCCAAACGGCATCACCACATAACAATAGGTTCCATGACTCGTCACAAAACTCACTCGTTTTCTATCTTCTCTTGCCAAAGGAATTTGGTAGTACCCCTGGAAGGCATCCATCAAGCTCAACAATTCACACCCAGCCGTCGAGTCGACCAACTGGTCGATTCTAGGTAATGGGTACAGATCCTTCGGGCACGCTTTGTTCCGATCATGATAATCGATGCACATTCTCCAATTTCCCTCCGCCTTTGAAACCATCACTGTATTTGATAACCATTCTGGGAACTGAATCTCCTTGATATTCCCCGCTTTCAACAGCTTCTCGACCTCTTGCTCGATAATTTTATCCATCTCCACTCCATGATGTCTCCTCTTCTGCTTCACCAGCCTCACGATGAGGTCGATATTCAGCCGGTGTTCGATCACCTTTGCACTTATTCCCGTCAACTCCTCTGTTGTATACGCGAAGATATCCGCGAACTCCCTAACCAGACGGATCAACCTCGATCTAATGGGCTCCTCCAAGTCCTTCCCAATTCTGAACTTTCTTTCCTCGCATCCCTCGATCATCTGAATTTCCTCGACCTCCTCTCATGGCCGGATATCCACCTTCTCGATTCCCTTCTCCAACCTCTGCCTATCTTCTTTCGACCTCAACCCTCTAGTCGATTGACCTCCTCCCCTTTCGGCCCAGCCTGCCTCTTCGCTAGCTGTTTGTTGTTGCTCACCATAGTCTGATAGCAGCTCCTCGAGGTAAGTTGATCTCCAGCGACCTCTCCAACGTTTTCGCCCACAGGATATTTGATCGTCATGTGGTACGTGGATACGACCGCCTGGAATGCATTCAAGCTTGTTCTCCCCATTATAATGTTGTAAGATGACTCAGCCCCAACAACCACAAACCTCACCATCTGGACTTTCCTCATCATTCCTGATCCCAGCGCCACGGACAGGCTGATCTCTCCCATCGACAAAACCTCTCCTCCATTAAAGCCGTATAACACCGTGGCTACCGGTTTCAACTCCATGTTCAGCTCTTTATTATTCTGCACAAAACAGTCATAAAACATCATATCTACCGAACTCCCGGTATCGATAAACACCCTCTTCACATCGAAACCCGCAATCTCCACGGCAATCACCAAAGCATCATTATGTGGTAAGACCACTCCCTCAGCATCCTCCGCTTTAAAACTTATTACCGGCATGCGAGCCGTAATCCTCACTTCCTCTCTCTTCCTCTTCACAGCTCGAGCATGTTTTTTCCTGGCGTGATTTGAGTCGCTATCCGTCGGCCCTCCAGAAATCATATAAATCGTTCCTCTCTTCAACGGGGCTTCGCCTCCTTTATCTCCCTCTTTCCTCGGCCTCTTTCCTCGACGATCTCGTCCATCTCTATCATCACCCTCCTCATCCTTATCACTTCTCTCTTCAGAATCCTCCCGACATCTTCTCCTGCCTTTTCCTTTCGTCCTGTCGTGATATACAAACACCTTCAGGTGCCTTGCTCGAATCAATCTCTCAATCTCATCCTTCAAATGTCTGCAGTTCTCCGTGGAATGGTCGTAATCTCGGTGAAAGCGACAATAGTATCTGACCTGGGCCTAATCAGGCCAGTAAACATCGTCTTCAGCCACGTCACATCCTCGCTCGACATCTTCTGCTCCATAGACTCGATCACCTCTGTTAAATCTTTTCTCAAGGGTGTAAACTTTGATACCTCTGTCTTTCGAACGTCATTGGCCTACTCTACAATTCATCCCTTTTTTCCTGTTTCGAATCTCGACCTTCTCTCCTGGGCGATGCTCTTTTCGGCCCACTCCTCTTGGTTGAAATTCACCTCGGCGAGCTTCTACTTAGCGGGCTTTTCTCCTTCTTTGGCTCTAGTCGAGCCGCCCCTTCCAGCTTTGCAAACTCCATTTCCATCTACTCCAGATTAATGTATTTTCTGCATCGCTTCAAAACATCCTCAAATGATCGAGCAGGGGTCTTTGCTAGGGAGGTTCGACAAGGCCCCGCTCGAAGACTCCTTATCAATCCTCCTGCTTTCACCTCATCCGACGCTGAGTGCACCTCCAAACATGTTTGATTATATCGAGAAACATACTTCCTCAACGACTCCTTCTCTCCTTGCCTCATCGCCATCGGCGTCAAATATGTCTTCTCCTGCGCCACCGCGCTAAAATATTGGTAAGTAAGCACGCTGGCAAAATCCTCATATTGGTAAGTAAGCACCGCTGGCAGAATCAGAATACCCATTTAGTACAGCCATGTTCTCAAAGGTCCTCACATGCCTCGATGGGTTAGATGACTCATCATACACCAGATTAGTCTCCTTTAAATTATTCGGTAGGGGGGATGCAAGAATCTCCCTCAAGAACGGATGTCCTCGAGCTCTCCTCTCCGGCCTCCCCTCAACTTTATCCTGCAACTGGCGCAACTGCTCCGCCATCCTCTCCATCGCACGATCTATTCCACCTCCTCCATCTCCATAACTGGACACATCCTCGTCCTGGCCTCCTGCTGCTGTGGTCGGCGCGGTGGTGGCGTGGGACGTGTGGCTCGTGACCTGCTGCACCGCCTGCGCCGCCGCAGCTGCCGCTATCATCTGCATCTCCTCCCTGGTCATCGTCACCATCTGTTGACCAGGAGATTGAGCAACGGCTTTTTTTGGTGCTCCTCCTTGTGTCGCCATTCCTCCTTGTACCATTGCTCCTCCTGGTTGCACCACCACGGGATTTTGGGGCGGCGGCAGTGGCATCGCCGCTGCAGCTGCTGTGCGAGCCTCCTGGGCACGACTAGAGCCGGCATCTCCTCCGAGAATCATTGTCGTCGCTCCCACACCTTGAAGGATAGGTGTACGAGTGACCGGCCTGGTCGTCGGCCAAGCGTCGTCGAACGCCGACTGTAAATATTTAGGAATTCCGTCCGCCATAGCTGAGCTTCAAACACAACTTCTTCAATGAAATCCCCACAGACGGCGCCAATAATGCAGGCGTGAACGTCCTGGCCCGGTTTGGGGTAAATCGATTCTTGTCCTCGCCGGTAGAACGCCAGAAACCTGCAAACAACTCTCACACTGGGGGTTTTTCCGGTGAAGAGCCTCAGATTCTTAAGTCAGAATGTGTATGAGTATACTGAAGTGAATAATAGAAAAATGTTGTTCAAGAAAAAAGACTCGCCCCCT
Organism: Striga hermonthica; assembly: GCA_902706635.1. Classification (NCBI taxonomy): domain Eukaryota; kingdom Viridiplantae; phylum Streptophyta; class Magnoliopsida; order Lamiales; family Orobanchaceae; genus Striga; species Striga hermonthica. The sequence goes on along the minus strand of CACSLK010007779.1, from coordinate 6,060,047 downwards.
TTATATAGGGGTGAGATACCTGACCTAGGCTGCCCGAATTTGGTGAGCTGTCTGCCCTAACTGTCCGTCCGTACACACAATGCGCATGTGTCAGAGGTAGCCGTCGCCACTATCGCCTGCACCAATACCCTTTGGACGCGTGTCCTCCTGCACATTGGGTAGGCTGTCAGAGGTGGTTATTGCTATCAACCACTGCATTCTCGACACGTGTCCCCTTGCACATAGGGTAAATATTCTCCAGAGATTCAGTTAGAGGCTCTCTCACGCGCCTGTAACTAGGCCGATCAGTGTAGTGTTAAGTCCTCAAAGTGGTCGATCTATCGAGGCCGACTGAACTGCTCGATTGTTCATCTGGTCGAAGGATAGTTTGGTCGACGGCTTTGCAGGTCGACTGATTAATTGCTCGATTTCCTCAATTTTCTCATAATACGACTTCCTCGACCGGTCAGTAGACCGGTTTAGCCTAATGGGTATAATATCCTATATCAGACTGTGATGTCACGTCAATAATCTTTATTAGGTATTACAATTTGAATGATAAATCAATACCACAAACAATAGAACACGTATAGTAGATACTTACTTACCATCTGGATCCTAACTCAATTTCAAAGAAATGATCGCAAAATAATGCGACGGTAAGCCCACATTTGAGTCGTCGGAAATTTACAGTAGCTTGAAAAAATAACAAGGTAAAAAATAAATGTGTAATAAAAAAACAAATAACTTTAATAATTTAACAGACATTGAATCCGAATTCAGAGGATGACCAAGTCCGTGACAGAGTTCTCTTGTTTGTGCTATAACAGGTTTATAAGAGATTTCAACACATAATATATAATGAACTTATATAATATGTTTCAGCAACAATCAGTAGCGATGATCTGGAAATTCGAATTCTTTTTCACGTGCAGCGGGAATAACGATTTGTCTCTCCGGGTCATTGTTACTGGTTGTTGCTCAAACACATTACTGGAGTTCGACATTAAATCAAAAGTTTGACATCAGCGACACCAATGATGCCACGTCAAAAGTTTTTCATTACGTATTCTTTTTTGAATTCTCTTGTAAACCTGCTATGGCACAAACAAGAGAACTTTGTCAGGCACTTGGTTATCATCAGAATTCTTAGTCAATGTCCGTTAACCACAAAAAGAACTACGTGGACTTTGATTCACTATATTAGGGATACGTAGTGTAACACCCCGCCTTATCGTAAATCAGAGTGCGAAAATTTCGCAAAGTTATTAAAAAAATAAAATCTTTTACTTTGTGAAAACTGATTTGGAGTGCTACCGTAAAACGTGACTTATTTTGGAAAAGCCGTTACCTCAATTTTTAATAAAATCATACGATTACTGAAAGCATAATTTTTCCAAAAAGTCCAGTCAGAACATAAGTTCGTCAAAAACATAATCAGCAGAAACGTAAATCTTCATAATATATACACAGTCAAAATATAAAAAAGTCCTGAAGCCTCCGTCATCTCACGCTCCCTGCCCGACATCCTGACCTGAAAACATGATAAAAGTGGGAAATGAGCACTATGGCACTGTGCTCCGTGGAAACTCATACTAATGTAAACATTGAAAATAATAACAACATCATGATCTTGGCATATACATAACCTCAGCATGAAACCGGTAATAACATGAACATGAATCTGATATCGTCACGCAAACGTGACCCTGACCGTTACCTCATCTGCCGGCAAAAACTAATGCCGGACACCATGTGCACACTCTAGTGGGCAGACTAGGGCCACTAGAACCCAGAATGGACCGGCGACCATTCCGAGCGGATACATGACATGAAATACATACCTCAAACATGGTACCGTAATTATAATCAATGTAGTACTTAGTCTGAGTCCCCACCTGATCCGTGAAAATAAAGGCAGTGCTGATACTCGTGACCTGATCAAACTGAAATATAATATAAACAATTACTAATGACTATGCTCAGACTGTTAACTTAACTGATTAATTTCGTTAAGATGCTCTACTGAACCTGACATGATATTTAGACTTAACCGGAATAACTGGAATTGATTTAACATGAACTGATCGGACATGAACTTACTGAATTGAACTGAACCCGGAATTTTAACTGAAATGCAACTTAAAATGCAGACCGGGTTTAAAATAATGTTATTTGGGTCAAAACGGTATTAACCGGTCTAAACCGGTCTGACCGGACTGCCGGTCTGCTCGGACCGGTCGGCCTGCGGCTGACTCGGTCCACCGCCTTGCCATGACAGTGGTGCGACTGCACGCTGAACTGGGCGTGGGAACGGCCGCTGCCGGGCCTGCCCTGGCCATGGCTGAGGTGCTATGTGCACCTGGCCACGGCAGACGTTAGTTAGGCCCCTTGGCCACTGTTGAACGCACATGACTGAACCTCGACGCTGCCAGACTCTATGTGCGTTGGCGCTAAACATCGCTGAACGCTACCAGGCACTACCGAATGCCGCAGCGAGTGACTAGGTGCACGGACATACGCATAAGCACGCCTGACATGAACAAGTTTCGCACGGTGCTGCCGCGCGACTTTGGGCGGTACTGGGCGATCGGCCCTGCGACTGGCACTGCGCAGGTGCTATCACGCGACACTTGCCGTGCTAATTGGACTTGACAGGACGCCGCGCGGACGCTGTCGTGCGACTCCCGCGACGTTGGCCACTCGGCAGGCTGTTGGGCACTGTCACGGCCACTGGCGGGCGACTTGCGCGCTGGCGTGTGCTGCTGCACACTACCGTGCGCTACATGCTGCTACTACAGCTGACTGTGCGTGACATCTGTCCACGCACGGTGCCCGCGGACACGGCTGGGCTGCCGGCGCGCACTACCCGCTGTGTGCGGGCATGGCGACCTTGGCCGATCTTTATTGGCCGTCCGGCTAGCCCTCCGACAACTCCCTTTTAATTCAACATGACAAATCATAACACATCAAAAGGATCGAATTTACATAAAATCATGACTTTTGTCCAATGACCTAACATGGCCGATGGCGTGCGCCCGTGCGCCGCCGACGGCTATAGGCCGTCTTTCGACCGAATCAACTTTTGCCTCGGCAACTCAAGACCAGTTAAACATGAAACATCATTTCGAGGCTTATCAAGGTATGAATCATACGAACAACATCGACCATAACAGAAACTAAATAGCCTGACTTGGGGCGACCCGTAGCCATGCGCGGTGTGCGTTGGCAACGTCTGTAGGCCAATTTATGCTTAAATCTGCAATTTGCCCCGACCAACATGAATCAACTGAGTATGAAATGATCTAAAATAACCAAATGAACATGAATTGCCCGAGAGTTGCCGGGTAGAAAAGGACTTTACTCGGTCATGGCCTACAATAGCCTAAACCGAACTTATGATGACATCTTCATGCAATTTCAAGTTATAAGCTGAACAATCTCACACTAACTGAACTTATAACATGAAAGAGGGTTGGAGATGAGAGTACCTTTCCAGATGTTCGACTGATAACGAAAGATGGGCGTTATTTCTTGACTTCGCGTGTGATAAGGTAAGGTCGTGCGATGCTTACGGTGCGGGCGGAAGCTAATTGCAGTGCGTGAGTTCTCCTTAACACAATTTCCTTACTAACTCTCACTCCAATATGTATGATATTGCTGATAGTATTATATGGAAGGTGGGGAAAATTCCAATCTCTTATGCTATATATAGAGATGGCCGAAAGTTAAGGGTGATGAAGGGGCTTTGTGGCTCAATTTAGTCTTGATATTTGGAAGCTAATTAGGAGCCTTGGGGATGACTAATCCTTCTCACATGATCCTCCTAATGCCACGTGAAGTTACTTAATAAAAGGGGAAATGTGCTTCCTTCATGTATAGGAAAAATGACTTCCAAAATTGGGACATTACATGTCCAAAGTTCCTTACGGCTTTGTGTAAAAATTGGAACATAAGCTTCGGCTTTTTGTCATTAAGATGTGATTAATGTTAATTAATCACTAACTTATGTTGAATTATTTAATTAAACATAATGCTTAATTACCAAAATTATTCCGAACGTAAACGGTACGTCGAAAATAATTTTCGGTAATCTCGACTGAAAATAATTAATTCCGAAAATAATAATTGATAACATTATTATATCGGAACTAAAACATAATTTATACTGATAAAATATCGGGATATTACAATCCTCCCTCCTTACAAAATTTCCGTCCTCGGAAATTCAAAACATAACTGATAATACATGAGCTATGTACATGGAACAACAAATATGTACATCAGGACTGAAAATCTGGGAAACGAGCGCGAATATCGGACTCCGTCTCCCAAGTAGCTCCGTGGCGATCCCACTGAATACGCACGAGGGGAACATCTCGCTTCCAGAGCCGATGAACCTGACGGTCTAGTACAGCTACCGGTCGCTCCTCGTACGATAGATCTGGCTGAACCTGAATATCGGTATGAGGAATGACGTGATCGGGGTCCCACACATATTTATGCAACATCGATGCGTGGAAAACATTATGAATGCCTGATAACTCGGGAGGTAGGGCTAATCGATACGCGACCTCGCCTACTCACTCGAGAACCTCGAACGGACCGATGAACCGAGGGTGCAGCTTCCCTCTCTTTCCGAATCGTACAACTCCGCGAATCAGACGAACTCTGAGAAAGGCTGGCTCGCCAATCTCGAACTGAATGTCTCGTCGATGATGATCGGCGGAAGATTTCTGTCGACTCTGAGCTGTCTTGAGTCTCTGCCGGATCAACTCGACCTGCTCCACTGTCTCCTCGATCAACTTAGGACCGAGTACTCGTCGCTCTCCGACGTCGTCCCAATAGAGAGGGGAACGACACTTGCGACCGTAAAGTTCCTCGTAAGGAGCCATCTGAATAGAAGAATGGTAGCTGTTGTTATACACGAACTCGGCGTACGGCAACAACGACTCCCACTTAGCACCCCTGTCAACAACCAAAGCACGAAGCATATCCTTAAGTGTCTGAATAGTCCGCTCTGACTGACCGTCCATCTCCGGATGGTAGGCTGAACTGAACTCTAGCTTCGTGCCCATTGCCTCATGTAAACTGTGCCAGAATCGATTAACGAAACTGGGATCTCTGTCAGATACGATCGTAACAGGCACTCCGTGGAGTCGGATGATCCCACGGGTATATATCTCAGCCAACTTGTCCAGAGACATCTTCATCGAAACGGGTAAGAAATGCGCGACCTTAGTCAATCTATCGACCACGACCCAGATAGCGTCATGATGTTCAGATGACCTCGGCAATCCCGTAACGAAATCCATCGTGACTTTCTCCCATTTCCACCTCAGAATCGGCAGTGGCTGCAGGAGGCCGATCGGACTCTGATGTTCGGCTTTGACTTGCTGACAGGTAAGACATCTCCTGACGAACTCGGCGACGTCCTTCTTCATGCCTCGCCACAAAAACGACCCTTTCAGGTCGTGATACATCTTTGTGCTCCCGGGATGGGCCAGATAGGGTGCGGTATGAGCCTCTGATAAAATCTCCTTACGCAACGCCTCGAACTTTGGGACCACGATCCTGCCTCTGAACTCTAAGGCACCATCGACACCTAACTGGAAATCCTCGACGCCTCCGGTGTGAACCTTGGTCTCCATAACACGAATGAACTCGTCAGAAGCCTGCTCTCGCCGGATTCTCTCTCTCAGCGTCGGCTGAAGCTGCATGGCACTGACACTGGCACTGGTACTCCCCGAAACGGCTATGGGAAGTGCATCGATCGCCTAAAGTTGCATCCGGACAAACTCCTGAATCAATGGACTCTGCTAAGTAATGACGTACGTCAAGTCACCCCTCACCTTTCGGCTTAGGGCATCCGCGACGACGTTCGCCTTTCCCGGATGATACTGAATAGAACAATCGTAATCCTTGACGGGCTCGAGCCAACGACGCTGCCTCATATTAAGCTCCTTCTGCGTGAAGATGTACTGCAAGCTCTTATGATCTGTGAAAATCTCGCAACGTCCGCCGTAAAGATAATGTCGCCAGATCATGAGAGCATGAACAACGGCGGCTAACTCCAAGTCGTGCGTCGGATAGTTCTGCTCATGCGGCTTAAGCTGACGTGAAGCATACGCTACAACCTGGCCATCCTGCATAAGGACACATCCCTAGCCCTGCCTCGAAGCATCGCTGAAGATAGTGAAACTCCGAGAAGGATCGGGAATAGTCAACACCGGTGCTGAAGTTAATCTCCTCTTGAGCTCCTGAAAGCTCGCCTCACAACGATCAGTCCACTCGAACTTCACAGACTTCCTCGTCAGCTGGGATAGAGGGAGGGCGATCTTGGAAAAGCCCTCGATGAACCTGCGATAATAACCAGCTAGACCGAGAAAACTGCGAACCTCGGACGGACTCCTCGGTGTCGACCAGTTCTGAACGGCTGAGACCTTAAAAGGATCCACCTCGATACTTGCCTGAGTAATCACATGACCCAGAAAGGATACTCGCTGGAGCCAGAATTCGCATTTAAAGAATTTTGCAAACAACTTTTCTCGTCTGAGGGTTTCGAGAACCACCCTCAGATGCTCCTCGTGCTCCTTCTAGCTCTTCGAGTAAATAAGAATATCGTCAATAAAGACAATAACAAACTGATCGAGGTAGGGATGGAAAATACGGTTCATGAGGTCCATGAAAACAGCTGTAGCATTGCTGAGGCCGAATGGCATGACGACGAACTCGTAATGGCCGTAACGAGTCCTGAAAGCGGTCTTAGCGATATCTGAATCCTTAATCTTCAGCTGGTGGTAGCCTGATCGTAAATCAATCTTTGAAAACACACAGGCTCCCCTCAGCTGATCAAATAAATCGTCGATCCTGGGAAGCGGGTACTTGTTCTTGATCATCAACCGGTTAAGATCCCGGTAGTTGATACACATGCGCATGGATCCGTCCTTCTTCTTAACAAAGAGAACGGGTGCTCCCCATGGTGACATGCTCGGTCGGATGAAACCAAGTCGTAACAGCTCCTGAATCTGCGCCTTAAGTTCCTGCAACTCCTTAGGCGCCATACGGTACGGGGCTTTGGATACTGGACCAGCCCCTGGAATAAGATCGATAGAGAACTCCACCTGCCGGTTAGGCGGTCCTCCTAGAAGCTCATCTGGGAATACGTCCACGAACTCACGAATGATTGGAACATCATGAGGTGAGCGTGCTTTCTGAGAATCGTCGACAAGGCTCACCAGATAACCCTGGCAGTTGCCTCGTCGCAGTAGGTTAGTGGCTTTCGCCATCGAAACAACATGAGGCAATGAACGATTCCTGGAGCCAAAGAAAGTAATCGACTCGTCTCCCGGAAGATAAAGAGTGATCTCCCGGTCATGACACCTGATATCTGCATGATAGAAGGATAGCCAATCCATTCCGAGAATAAGGTCGAAGTCCCTCATCTCGAGAACAAACGCGTCGGTAGACAATACTCGGCCACCGATGGAAACGCTAAGATCAGAGGCTTTAGCTGAGGTCACTATCTTTCGTCCCGAGGCTAAACTCACCTCGAGAGGATCGACAGCGGTAACGGCATGAACTCTGGCTGCTGTGTTGCCTCTGTCTGATCAACCGCGTAAACCCGGGCCTGTTGTCTGCCCCTCTGCTGCTGCTGTTGAGGCTGCCTTTGCGCCTGCTGACGTGGCTGCTGCTGCTGTGGTGGCTGCTGAGGCTGCTGGGGCTGCTACTGAAGTCTCTTCGGACAGCGACTCGCAAAATGTCCTGGCTCGTGGCAGTAGTAACAAATATCCTGACCCATGTGGCACTCTCCCCGATGAAGTCGTCCGCAAATCGGGCACGGTGGAACCTGCTGCTGTCTCTGTCGGGTCCTCCGGTCAGTCTGCGCACCCTTCCCCTTCCTCTTCTTCTCCTTTGCCGGCTGAGCAGCTGGTAGAGCTGGTGGAGCTGTGAATGGCTGAACTGGGGCGGATGGCTGAGCACGATCACGGACGGCCTCTCTCCTGATGCTAGCATCCACCTCCTGGGCGATAGAAACTGCACGAGCGTAGGTCTGTGTCCCGTGTCTCACAATGTTATGACGGACTGCTGGGTAAAGCCCGTCGATGAACCGCTGTGCTCTCTGGGCCTCCGTGCGAACCAGGTCCGGTACGAAAGCTGCAAGTCTAGTGAACTCTCGCTCGTACTCATCAACTGTACGAGTGCCCTGCTGGAGCGCTAAGAACTGACGCTCCATCTCTGCCCGATAATAGGAGGGGTAGTACTTTTAACGGACAAGCTCCTTGAGCATATCCCACGTACAACCCGCTTTTTCACCGGGACGCATGCTCCAGTAGACATTCCACCAGAGCCTAGCATCACCAGTGAGCTGAAGCTGAGCGCAAACTACACGATATCTATCAGGGCAGTCCATGACCTCAAAAATAAACTCTAGGCCTTGAATCCATTCATCTACAATGTGGGGATCTCCCTGCCCTGAGAACTTTTCAGCGTGATAGTCGCGGAACTGTGCGACTACAGTAGCCTGAGTAGGAGCCTGATGATCGGGTTCCCTACGTGGCGGCATCTGAACATTGAGAAAGTTTGACATTATTGAATACGTGATAACATTCTGACTGATCACTAAGGCACACAGATCTCTTGACGAGTTGCCAAAAATGTCCGATAATTACTGACATGAATCCTGAGGAACTCTAGAGTCATATCGGAGGATACTAATTTCTAGAGTCATTATCTGAATGCCCTGAATTCTAGAGTCATATCTGAAAGTCCTGAAGTCTAAAGTCCGATCCTGATTCGAGCATCTTAACTAAGGTCCTGATCCATAATTCTGAGCATAGACAAAGTAATATGTTTATAACTGAAAACATAAATCAGCACTTACCTATCGTGGGCGGGGCGTGAGCATGACGGTTCAGGTTTTTCTAAAAAGGTACTGACTAAAAAAAACTTGTCAGAGACGCAGAAACGTGCTCTAATACCAATTCTAACACCCCGCCTTATCGTAAATCAGAGTGCGAAAATTTCGCAAAGTTATTAAAAAAATAAAATCTTTTACTTTGCGAAAACTGATTTGGGGTGCTACCGTAAAACGTGACTTATTTTGGAAAAGCCGTTACCTTAATTTTTAATAAAATCATACGATTACTGAAAGCATAATTTTTCCAAAAAGTCCAGTCAAAACATAAGTTCGTCAAAAACATAATCATCGGAAACGTAAATCGTCATAATATATACACAGTCAAAATATAAAAAAAGTCCTGAAGCCTCCGTCATCTCACGCTCCCTGCCCGACATCCTGACCTGAAAACATGATAAAAGTGGGAAATGAGCACTATGGCACTGTGCTCCGTGGAAACTCATACTAATGTAAACATTGAAAATAATAACATCATGATATCAGCATATACATAACCTCAACATGAAACCGGTAATAACATGAACATGAATCTAAAATCGTCACGCAAACGTGACCCTGACCGTTACCTCATCTGCCGGCAAAAACTAATGTTGGACACCATGTGCACACTCTAGTGGGTAGACTAGGGCCACTAGAACCATGAATGGACCGGCGACCATTCCGAGCGGATACCTCACATGAAATACATACCTCAAACATGGTACCGTAATTATGATCAATGTAGTACTTAGTATGAGTCCCCACCTGAACTGCTGAAACTGAACGGTAGTGCTGATGTCTGATCAAACTGAAAATAATATAAACAATTACTAATGACTATGCTCAGACTGTTAACTTAACTGATTAATTTCGTTAAGATGCTCTACTGAACCTGACATGATATTTAGACTTAACCGGAATAACCGGAATTGATTTAACATGAACTGATCGGACATGAACTTACTGTACTGAACTGAACCCGGAATTTTAACTGAAATGGAACTTAAAATGCGGACCGGGATTAAAATAATGTTATTTGGGTCAAACCGGTATTAACCGGTCTGAACCGGTCGGGCCGGACCGCCGGTCTGCTCGGACCGGTCGGCCGGCGGCTGACTCGGTCCACGGCCTTGCCATGACCGTGGTGCGACTTCACGCTGAACTGGGCGTGGGATTTGCCGCTGTCGGGCCGGCCCTGGCCATGGCTAAGGTGCTATGTGCACCTGGCCACGGCAGACGTGAGTTAGGCCCCTTGGCCACTGCTGAACGCACATGACTGAACCTCGGCGCTGCCAGACGCTATGTGCGTTGGCGCTAAACATCGTTGAACACTACCAGGCACTATCGAATGCCGCAGCGAGTGACTGGGTGCATGGACATACGCATAAGCACGCCTGACATGAACAAGTGTCGCACGGTGCTGCCGCGCAACTTTGGGCGGTACTGGGCGATCGGCCCTGCGACTGGCACTGCGCAGGTGCTATCACGCGACACTTGCCGTGCTGATTGGACTTGACAGGACGCCGCGCGGACGCTGTCGTGCGACTCCCGCGACGTTGGCCACTCGGTAGGCTGTTGGGCACTGCCACGGCCACTGGCGGGCGACTTGCGCGCTGACGTGTGCTGCTGCACACTACCGTGCGCTACTTGCTGCTACTGCAGTTGACTGTGCGTGACATCTGTCCACGCACGGTACCCGCGGACACGGCTGAGCTGCCGGCGCGCACTACCCGCTGTGTGCGGGCATGGCGACCTTGGCCGATCCTTATCGGCCGTCCGGCTACACCTCCGACAACTCCCTTTTAATTCAACATGACAAATCATAACACATCAAAAGGATCGAATTTACATAAAATCATGACTTTTGTCCAATGACCTAACATGGCCGATGGCGTGCGCCCGTGCGCTGCTGACGGCTATAGGCCGTCTCTCGACCGAATCAACTTTTTCCTCGGCAACTCAGGACCAGTTAAACATGAAACATCATTTTGAGGCTTATCAAGATATGAATCATACGAACAACATCGACCATAACAGAAACTAACATAGCCTGACTTGGGGCGGCCCGTAGCCATGCGCGGTGTGCGCTGGCAACGTCTGTAGGCCAATTTATGCTTAAATCTGCAATTTGCCCCGACCAACATGAATCAACTGAGTATGAAATGATCTAAAATTACCAAATAAACATGAATTGCCCGAGAGTTGCCGGGTAGAAAGGACTTTACTCGGTCATGGCCTACAATAGCCTAAACCGAACTTATGATGACATCTTCATGCAATTTCAAGTTATGAGCTGAACAATCTCAAACTAACTGAACTTATAACATGAAAGAGGGTTGGAGATGAGAGTACCTTTCCAAATGTTCGACTGATAACGAAAGATGGGCGTGATTTCTTGACTTCGCGTGTGATAAGGTAAGGCCGTGCGATGCTTACGGTGCGAGCGGAAGCTAATTGCCGTGCGTGAGTTCTCCTTAACACAATTCCCTTACTAACTCTCACTCCAATATGTATGATATTGCTGATAGTATTATATGGAAGGTGGGGAAAATTCCAATCTCTTATGCTATATATAGAGATGGTCGAAAGTTAAGGGTGATGAAGGGGCTTTGTGGCTCAATTTAGTCTTGACATTTGGAAGCTAATTAGGAGCCTTGGGGATGACTAATCCTTCTCACATGATCCTCCTAATGCCACGTGAAGTTACTTAATAAAAGGGGAAATATGCTTCCTTCTTGTATAGGAAAAATGACTTCCAAAATTGGGACATTACATGTCCAAACTTCCGTACGGTTTGTGTAAATATTGGAACATAAGCTTCGGCTTTTTGTGTCATTAAGATGTGATTAATGTTAATTAATCACTAACTTATGTTTAATTATTTAATTAAACATAATGCTTAATTACCAAAGTTATTCCGAACATAAACGGTACGTCGAAAATAATTTTCGGTAATCTCGACTGAAAATAATTAATTCCGAAAATAATAATAGATAACATTATTATATCGGAACTAAAACATAATTTATACTGATAAAATATCGGGATATTACTCGTAGGCACCTTAATTGACTATATTATCTGTCCTCGGATGTTTATTAAATGTCAATTAAGCTCAAGTTCATATTTAAATGTCAATTACTTAGGAAACCTTTCATCCAACTTCGAAAACCTTACATAAGTTGTTTTCTCAGTGTGTTGGGTTTCATCAGCTTCATAATGCAATCCGACTCCAATACACAATCTCGAGTAATATCGCCATTTTTTTTAGTGTCATAAAAAACACGTTATTTAATGGAAGGTGTCCTTGTTATCATCTTTGTTGCACAAAATGTTTATACTATCACTACACAATTGCTGTGTGATGATGGTATAAATA
>CACSLK010007779.1:6028677-6042908 GCA_902706635.1 Striga hermonthica | reverse complement strand
AAAAAAAGAAAGACCTTGGGCCAATTAAGTCAAAATCCAAATGGGTATGGAAATAATACAATTTGGGTTATGATCAAAATAATCGGGCCGAAATATTTAACTTAAGACTCGCTCGGATTCACAATGATACTATTGCGACGATAAATCAAACCGAATAATATATATATAATATACACAATAATATTTATTTAATAATAATAAGCATTTAAAACAACTAGACAATTAATATTAATAATAGTAATATTACTAATAACAACAAATAATAGCAAATTGGCATTTATCATCAATAATAATAATAATAATAATAATAATAATAATAATAATAATAATAATAATAATAATAATAATAATAATAATAATAGTAATAATAATAATAATAGTAAAGACAATTAATACTAGAAATAATCAATAATTATTCCCAAATAATCCACAATAAAACGGGGTATTACAGTCTATCCACCTTACAAAGAATTCCGTCCTCGGAATTCGAAAATGAAAATCTAGAAAGCAATAAAATACAAAGGAAACTAAGAACTCAAAGTTCGGATAACGCCTCCTAAGCTCGGCCTCCTTTTTCCAAGTCGCCTCTGACTCGTCATGTCGGCTCCAAAGCACCTTCACCAAGCTCACTGCCTGGTTCCTCAACTGATGGACCTTTTGGTCCAATATGGCTACCGGTACCTCCTCGTAGGTAAGGTCTCGCTCGACCTGCAATTCACCGAACTCCACCACGTGACCGGGATCATGAACATATCTCCGCAACATAGAGACGTGAAACACGTCATGCACTCCCGACAAGCTACGTGGTAAAGCCAGCCGATAAGCCAAGTTCCCGACTCGGGCAAGGATCTCAAATGGCCCAATATAACGCGGTTTAAGCTTCCCCTTCTTCCCCAAGCGAATCACACCCTTTATGGGCGAGACCTTCAAAAAGACGTGATCTCCGACGGCATACTCGTGCTCATCCCTCTTCCGGTCGGCATAGACTTTCTGCCTCTCTTGGGTTGACCGGATATGCTTCCGGATAGCCTCAACTGTCTCCGCAGCTCTAAGAATGAACTCCAGACCCATGATCTTCCTCTCCCCGACCTCATCCCAGTACAAGGGTGTTCGGACCTTACGTCCATACAAAGCCTCGAATGGGACCATCTTGCTCGTGGAGTGGTAGCTATTGTTGTAATGCAGCTCGACCAAAGGCAAGGCACTCTCCCAGGTTAGGCTACGGTCCAAGACCACAGCCCTCAATATGTCCTGCAAGTACTGGATCATCCGCTCCGACTGGCCATCTGTCTGAGGATGAAAAGTTGTACTGAACTCCAGCCTCGTCCCCATGGCTCGGTGCAGAGTCTTCTAGAACTGGCAAGTGAACTTTGCGTCTCGATCAGACACAATCTCAACGGGAACTCCATGAAGCTTGACAATCTCATCCACGAACAACTCGGCATACTGACTAGCCTTCATAGTCGTCCGGACTGGCAGAAAGTGGTTAGACTTCGTAAGGCGATCCACAATCACCCAAATCGAGTCATGCCCGGTCCTCGACCTCGGTAATCCCACCAAGAAATCCATGGTGATGCACTCCCACTTCCAGAAGGGAACCTCAAGTGGCTGCAACTTCCCTCTCGGTTTCTGATGCTCCGCCTTCACTTGCTGACACACCAGACACCCATTCACGAACCTCGCCACTTGCCTCTTCATGGCTCACCACCAAAACGACTTTCTCAAGTCATGATACATCTTTGAGCTACCAGGATGGATGGTGTACGGGGCAATATGGGCCTCTCTCAAAATCTCCTTTCGCAGTTCCCACACCTTCGGAACACATAGTGTACCCTCGAAGACTAATGCTCCCTCAGATGCAACTGCAAAGCCTCCAATCCAACCGCTAATCGCCAACTCTCTCATCCGGCACAGAAAACGATCATTCGGCTACTCGGCGACTATCCTCTCTCGAAGAGTCGGTCCCACAACAAAAAAGGTCAACATACCCCCGGCTGTCGAAGTCGGCTCCACTGCCTCTAGCTGTAGCCGCTCGAACTCCCGAACCAGGACATCCTGCTCGGTAAAAATACAGGACAACTGGCCATAACTCCTCCGACTAAGGGCATCGGCTACCACGCTAGCTTTCCCAAGATGGTAGCTAATCGTGCAATCGTAGTCCTTGACAAGTTCCAACCACCTACGCTGCCGCATATTCAGCTCCTTCTGAGTGAATATGTACTTGAGGCTTTTGTGGTCGGTAAAAGTCTCACACTTGCCTCCATAGAGGTAGTGCCGCCAAATCTTTAAGGCGTGAACGACTACAGCTAACTCAAGATCGTGAGTGGGGTAGTTCTGCTCGTCAGGCTTCAATTTCCTCGAAGCATAGGCTACGACCCTGTCCTGCTGCATAAGGACACATCCCAAACCCAACTTTGAAGCATCGCTATAGATCGTGAACTCCAAAGTGGGATCGGGAATCGATAGAACGGGCACGGTAGTGAGTCTCCTCTTCAACTCTTGGAAACTCTCCTCACACCTAGGACTTCAATCGAACCTCACGACCTTTTTCTCAAGGTTGGTTAGTGGCTGGGCTATCTTCGAGAAACCCTCGATAAACCTCCGGTAGTATCCTGTTAACCCTAGGAAACTACGAACATCAGCGGCACTTCTTGGTGTATCCCACTTGCTCACTGCCTCAATCTTGTCGGGATCCACCTCACTGCCTCGGGTTGTCACAATGTGGCCACAAAATGCCACACGATCCAGCCAGAACTCACACTTCGAGAACTTAGCATACAGCTTCTCGCGGCGAAGAGTCTCCAGCACAATCCTCAAATGCTCCTGGTGCTGGTCGATGCTCCGAGAATAAACCAGGATGTCGTCGATGAATACAATGACAAACTTGTCCAGGAAAGGATGAAAGACCCTATTCATAAGGTCTATAAACACGGTCGGGGCATTGCTGAGTCCTAACGGCATGACCACGAACTCATAGTGGCCATAACTTGTACAGAAGACAGTCTTAGAAATATCCGACACCTGGATCTTCAGCTGATGATAGCCAGAACTCAAGTCGATCTTCGAGAAGACGCTGGCTCCCCTCAACTGGTCGAAGATATCCTCAATGTGAGGAAGGGGGTACTTGTTCTTGACTGTAAGAGCATTCAACTCCCGATAGTCATACACATGCGCATCGATCCGTCTTTTTTCTTTACGAATAGGACGAGCGCTCCCTACGGCGAAACACTCGGACGAATGAAACCAAGATTGAGCAACTCCTGGATTTGGGCCTTCAGCTCTTGAAGCTCCTTCGGCGCCATATGGTAAGGGGCCTTAGAAACAGGGCCGGCTCCTGGTACTAGATCAATGGTAAACTCCACTTGGCGGTCGGGCAGTCCTCTGGGCAATTCATCAAGAAAGACATCGAGATACTCGCAGACGATAGCGACTCTCCGGGGACCTCTTAGAATCGTCCTCGGATACCAAAGAAACCAGATTGCCTTGACAGCTTCCCTTAGAAAGGCTCTTCCTAGCTTGCATAGAAGAGATGACTCGAGGCACAGTCCTCGACTTCTCCCCATAGAAAACAACAGGATGATCGAAAACGGGGAAGAGAGTGACTTCGCGCTCCTGGCACCGAATGTCGGCTCGATAGCGAGTGAGCCAGTCCATGCTCAAGATCACATCGAAGTCCCGCATTTCAATAACATAGCAGTCGGCCTCCAAAACATGCCCACCAATACTAACTTGAAGACCAGGAACCATAGAATCGGAGATAATAATTTTTCCCGAGGCTAGACTAACCTCGAGAGGATCACAGTTGCACACATTATCAATAGACAGGGCCTCCAAGCATTGAGAACATGTAAAGGAATGAGTAGCTCCAGTGTCACATAGCGCGAATATAGGCACATTAATAAAAGAAGTCTAGAGTTCAACACTAGAGTTCGCATTTAAAGGTGGATTAGTCCTAACCCCAATTTAATTAATCAATAATAAACCAATATACAATAATCTCAATGTCATTCAGGTACTATACCTGAGCTGGCGCGGCACGACGAGAGCGAGTGGTCTTAACATGAATTCAAAACACATAATCACATAATCAACTTTTTATACTTAAACCAGTCTACAGAAACGCAGACTGGCTCTGATACCAAACTGTAACGCCCCACTTTTATTTACCGAAAATTGGAATAAATTTTTCGAATTTATTTCAAAAACAATATTTGAGGCGTTACTCATTTTTAAAACATTAATCAATACTAAACACATTCTCAATATTCAGCATAATCAATACACATAATCCATAATAATATTCCAATAATGCAAATCCAATAATAATCCTAGGGAAATAATCCCCATCAATAATTCAATAATCCGGTACTAGTGAAAAACAATAATCAATAATGCAATAATATCCAAGTTCAGTTTTTCATGGCGGAAGCATTTATTCAATTTTAAAGACCACCACTCGCATCCCTTCCGTCGTGCCGCATAAACTAACATGCATCCATGAAGAGCAGGTGGGGATGAGCACAATAGGAAAGTCGAGGTGCTCACCGCTATGAAATAATTAATCTCAATAATCATGAAAACAATTTAAGTATGGTCGCAACATGTATACGAATCAATAATCGTCCCATCTCCTATCAATAATCAATAATGGTCTCATGTGCACACCTATAACAATAGACTACTGCCGAGCTATATACCGAACGCCTTCCTCGAAGGCCTTACAACGAGTGCCCGGCCAGCAGGAGCAATAATCCACCCCGAATGCCAAAACTCACGCCTTGGCCTTACATACGAGGATCACCAGCCAAGGCTCATGCCCTGACTGCCAACAATAATAAAGGAGACTACCCGAAGGTACGTTCTATAGCTACTGGGATAACCGTTCGACGGCCAATATAGCTCACATCGAAGGCTACATGGTTCACATGCATACTTTGATCATACAACAGCAAAAACAATTAATTAAGGTATAGTAAATTTTACAATTACAACCTACCTGGAAATTTCGGTAGAAAATGGCACACAAACACAAGTACGTAGGATGAGGCTCGACTCCTCAAACACCTATATTTAAGCGAGATAATTTATCAATAATCTATCTCACTTCACAAATTTAATAATAAACCCACACTTAATCAAAATTAAGGTTTGAGGGTTTTAATCGGATTTTTTGTGGACTTGGAACTCTCTAATTTTAAAAAATATGACTCGGAGAAGTAAATTGGGGTCTCGGAACTTAAAATAATTTTTCCCAAAATTTTTCTCATTTAAAAAATTTTTAAAATTTAAATCGGTATTAAAAACGCGCTCCGAAACACAAAATTGGGTTGAAAACCGATTTGGGCCACGCTGGAAAATTGGGCCGCAATTTCAGGGACAAAATGGGCCGAAATTTAGCAAACTAAATAGGCTGAAATCAGGCTGGGAACGCGGGCCGATTTTTGGGTTGCTGGGCATAGACGGAATGGGCAGCGCGCGGGCTGATATCCGGCCAAGCGGCCCGCGCGTTTTGGGAGCAGACAACAGGATTGGAAAAAGAAATAAAAAGATCGCAGGTGTCAAGGTTCGAACCCTGGACCTTGCGCACGGAAGATCACGCTCAAGACCACTGCGCTACACGCTTGGTTGCAACTTTAATTGCAAACGAAAACATTTGACTTTTAAGAAAAGCGTGCCATTTGAATCAGAAAAGGAATTCGAACAAACGACACAAAATTTGTAAATTTTATCAAGTGAATATAGAAAAGGGCTGGAAAATTCTGAACAGGGTTGAATCAAAAATCACCGAACTCGACGAGGACTTAACTAACAACGACTGGGGTTCGGGAATTTCATACATAATGAAAAGTACTATGTATCAGAGATTTTACAACTTATAAAACCAGGTTTTTGGGGCCGAATAAACGAAACAACAAAATATTCCTCAAAAACGATCAAACGATTCAACGACGATAGCAAAGCTTGAAACAGCAAAACGGAATTCCGAACTTAAACAAATTTATCACAACAATGACGAGACTCGATCTATACGAATGAGAGAGTTCCAAATAATTCCACGAATCAATATTTACAATTTTAACGAATGAACAACAACGATGAATAATCCGACGATAAACTATTTCAGGGAGCACAAGAAAATTGAGCGATTATCACGAGTACGAACATAATAATCAGGAGGTTCGAAAAAGATTACCCGTCTTCGGGAATCTACGAGCTAATGGAACGAGGTCGGATGAATGGGACTAACAGGACTCCGAATGCTGGAACTTGGTGCTGCTTGCAAACGGTCCGACCACGTACAGAGGCTCCTCACGACGGAAGGCGACCGAGAGTCGATCAGAAACTGCGACGAACGGAGATGACCGGAGGTGGAAGCTCTCGCCAGAAATAATGGCGGACGCTTTTGCTACAGGTTTGACGGCGAACGGTCTCGGGGTTGCAGGTCCATGGATGGAATCAGAATGACGGCGGCTGCTCGGAGATCGACGTTGACAGGTGAGCTCGCCGGAATCAATGGAAGCTTGCAAGCGGAGATTTTTTTTTATATCGATTCTGAGCGAGAGAAAAAGAACGATGAACGAGTCTGAACGATTCTCCAACTATGAGAGACTCTGGCCGAGATATAAGAGCGGATGGGCAATTGATCGTGGCTGAAAAATCTCAACGGATATTTGACATGGAGACTTGGTCTCTGATCGCGATGAGAAAGCAGGTGTGATTCCATCCTCTTGGGCTAATATAATGATAAAAATTTGGGCCCCAATAAAAAAAAAAAAAAAAAAAAAAAACCTTGGGCCAATTAAGTCAAAATCCAAATGGGTATGGAAAATAATACAATTTGGGTTATGATCAAAATAATCGGGCCGAAATATTTAACTTAAGACTCGCTCGGATTCGCAATGATACTATTGCGACGATAAATCAAACCGAATAATATATATATAATACAAACAATAATATTTATTTAATAATAATAAGCATTTAAAACAACTAGACAATTAATATTAATAATAGTAATATTATTAATAACAACAAATAATAGCAAATTGGCATTTATCATCAATAATAATAATAATAATAATAATAATAATAATAATAATAATAATAATAATAATGATAATAATAACAATAATAATAATAATAATAATAATAATAATAATAATAAAGACAATTAATACTAGAAATAATCAATAATTATTCCCAAATAATCCACAATAAAACGGGGTATTACATCGACCTATCGAGGCCGACTGGACTGCTCGATCGTTCATCTAATCGAAAGATATTTGGTCGACAGCTTTGCTTGGTCGACTGGTTAACTGCTCGATTTCCTTGACTTCCTCATAATACGACTTCCTTGACCGGTCTATTCACCGGTTTAACCTTGTGGGTATAATATCCTATATCATCTAGTCCCGCCCACTCTGGTCGAGTCTGAATGACTTGATCTAAGAGTGAGTTTGTGCCTATCGACCTCCTGGGCATCATGGCATCCGATATCGACCATCTGGTGGATTTCCCGCTTATTATTACTCTTCTTTTTTTTTTTTCAAATAATACCTCATTAATTGCCAGAGATGGGGTCACCTGTCACACGTCCTTTCTGCAGTGCTTACTTTTCTTCCACGCGTCGCGTCTGCCGCATCTGTCAGTTACTTTAATGCTAGCGCCTCCTCGCATAACGTGCCCGCTTTGAGTGCTGTGTTAATTAATGCTCCCCACCGTTAGATATGGTTTTAATCCAACGGTCTTGCTCTTCCAACCCTTCAACTCTCTAAGTATAAATTCGGTACTTAGCGGATTTTCTCAGTTTTTCCACCTTTGCAATTTCAAATCTTCCTGTGCTCAAATATCCCTTTTGCAAGAACCCTAATCTTCTTCGGCGACTTCTCCTGTAATTTTCAAGCTCTTCCACATCTCTCATCTGCGACCATGAGTAAGTTGCTCCTCATCTGATTTTATGCTTTCTGTGTCGGAGCTTTCTCGTTTTTGAAATTTTTGAATTGGGTGTCTAATTTTGTTGTTTGAGTGTTGTGAATCTGTGTATTGAATACATGTCTTTGTTGATTAATCACTGTGAATTTTACCCTTCTCCTTCGAAAATCCCTCGAAATCCCTGTTTTTCTCCTTTAATTACAAAATCACCTCTCCGTAAAACCCTAATTCAGAAATCTTCTTCTCCTCCTCTTTTTTCTTTTTTTCAGATCCTGCTACCTCGACCACCTCCTCCGACTCGGTTCAAATCTTGCCTTCAGCCCTCGAAGCTGTTCCCCTTTCTATCCTTCAGCCCGGCGATACTGTTCCTACCCGTGTCTTTACTGCCCATATTGCTTCTTCTAATTCTGGGGACACCATGGATAACATCCCTCTCCGCCGCCGTCGACCTGCCCTTGGTGCTTTCGATGAGCCCGAGGAAGACGAGGTCATTTCTCCTCAACCCTCTTCTGCTCCCTCTTCAACTATCCCTCCTTCCTCTTCTCAACCAGGGACCTCTAACTCTCCTTCCCATAAGGCCTCGACCAAAAAACTTTCTAAGGCTTCCCTGAGGCGTCCGTCTTCTACTTCTCTCCTCCATCCTTGGTATGACCCTAACAAGATCGGCCTACCTCTCGGTTGGGTGTTTTTTAGCTCTTCTCCCTCTGATAAATACGACCATCCCCCGAGGGACTGTTACACATTTTTTGAAATCCAATTTAAACTTGGTCTTTGCTTTCCCCTGTGCCCTGAACTTCTTCAGATTTGTGAATGGTTTGGGCTTTCTTTGCAGCAACTCCCCCCAAACGCCATTCGTTTTATGACCATCTTTATTATCCTCTGCCGCGTCCGTTTTGGTCGATTCGACCTAGACTTTTTCCATTATTGCTATGCCTCCTCTAAGCAAGGTCGTGGTCTCTATTTGAAGAGCCGCAATGGCGCCCACTTCATCAATGATATCCCCTCCAATCTTCCCAAGTGGAGTGATAAATTCGTTTTTGTCCGGCCCGATGCTCCTTTTCCTTGGTTGTCCGTCCTTTGGGTCAAGGAAGTTTCTCAAGAGGCGGCTTCATCCCCTCCTCCCAACCCTTTGTTCGACCAACGGGTCTTCACTTGGAATTTCAAGTCCATTTCTTCCGAAGTACTTCTCAAGGACGATAATCTTCTCCATTATTGTGGTCTTCTCACCCACATGACATGTCCTCCCCCAAGTGATAAGATTCTCGATCTTATCCAGATTGAGAATGACCCAGGTAATCTTCGACCAGATTACTTAGATGCTCTGGCACTCCTCTGTGTTATTTTTAATTATCCTTTGTCGGTGTTGGTTCTAATCTTTTATTGTTGTCTTGCAGAGGTGCCTAGTTGCAACATTCCCCCTAGGAAGACCCCTCTAAAGAAGAAGTCAGGGGCTACCTCTAGCTCAGTTGGCGACGCGGTCGAGGGATCGGCCACCTCGGGTGGGTCTCGACCAGAATCGCATCAGCGATCGCCCCCTCGAGAGACTCCCTTATCTCCACCACCACCATTGAAGGAGCAACAACAGCAGCAGCCTCAACAACAACAACATCAACAGCCGCGCCAAACTCCTCCATCTCCTCCTGGGGAAACTCCTCAACCTTCTTCCACATCTGTTGTCCTGTCCAAGGCTTCGACCACCTCCAAAGTCGATGATTATCACCCGAAAACCCCCGACCACCACTAAAAGTCCGATGGCCGCCTTCAAAAGCCCGATGATCGCCACCAGAAACATGATGACTGCCATCAAAAACCCGATCCTCGAGCTCCTAATCCCCGAGATACCAATTTTCCCAAGGCCACGGACAAAACTCCCGAGCCTAACTCATCGTCCAAAACCAAAGCCTCAGAAAAGCCCCCTCTCGACCAACATTACCTCAAGACCGAATCCGCTGGTTCGACCAAGATGCTGGTCGAGTCCAGCAGTCAAGTTGACACAGGGCGCGAGACGGTGCTAGGTAAATGGTCCCGCACCGATCAAGGTACGGTTGTCTGGAAGCGAGGGCGCGACAGTTATCTTCCTCCCAACCCCCTTGCCCCGAAGCCGACGTCCTTGATGTCGGCGTCCGTGAATGAGGTGGTCGACCGCCTCGAGGGTGCTCTCCTCGAGGACGATCGTAAAAAGCTTGGCCCCACACTGCCCGAATTAGGGGATCAGTTCATTCAGTGGCTTGCCCAGGTATTGCTTTCCTCGCGTTTGTCTGCATTCTTTCTTATACTGCACCTGTTACGCAAACATTGAACTGTGCTCTTTTCGTCGATTACAGGGCCTGGTACAATTCTTGCCCACGGTGCGAGAGGCTCGAGACGGCTTCGGGAAGTCCATAAAAAGCCTCGAGGTCACCATTGGCTTTCTACATGATAAGAACTCGACTCTCCTGCAACACAATGCCAAGCTCCGTGAGACTCAATCAGAGCAAAAGGCTGAGTTTGACATCAAGCTGAGATCCCTTGATGAAGAGCTTAGTAGCAAAAGCAAAGCTCTCGCGGAGAAAGATGCTGCTCTCACGGTGAACGAGGCAGCGGTGTCGGAGAGGGATGCCCTGCTGAAAGAGAAAGAAACAGCGCTCGAGCAAGAACGAGCTGCTCGAGCTGAGGCGGAAAAGGCTCGTGGTGAACTGGAGGCCACTCTAACCAAGGAAAGGGCTGCCGATGCTGAGGAAAAACAGCGCTATGCCAATGATACTGCTCTTCGAGCAAGGCAAATGCTTTGGGCGACAACGACTGGGCAGCTCTTCCTTTGTGAGCATCGCGCACAAGTGGTGGCTGACTGCAGTTACCTCAATTTCTCAAGGAGGTTCAAGATTTTTTGGGGTGGATTGTTTCCAGTTTGTCCTACAGAAAGCTGGCGAGCAGATCGCCGAGGATGACTTCGAGCAGCTCGACCCCGGGGTTATCTGGGATGCCTTACCAAAGGTTCCCTCTAACTTTCATGGGGATCCTACTCTGCCCCTTGAGCATGAGTGGTGGTCAGGGCAGCTCGAAAGAACCTTAGGCCGATCAGAAATTTTAAAGAAGACCTTCGCTCTGCCCGATGATGCTACTCCCCCAGCTTCCATGTTGGTCGCAATAGCTGAATCTATTCGACGACGCCCACTTAATGAGGCCTGCGACTCGATCTCTGGTACCGGTCCTCAGCTCGACCCAAATGCCAGCTCGAGCAACGCTGACTCGACTGCTGCCCCTTCTCCTCCGTAGTGTAGTGTTGTATTTTTCCATTTCCATTTGTATTTATTTGAATTTCTGCAATGTGTGTACTTCTCACGATCTCATGATCTTCTTCAAATGAACATGTTTTGGTTGATTTATTTCTATCTTTGTCAATGCTTGTGATGACCTGCTTTGGTACACTTTTGTGATTTCTTAGCAAGGTAACTTGAGTGAGCTCATATGCCATTAACGTATTTTCCATCTTTTAACTTGTATTTTTTCGTGTAATTGTGCATTTCGAACACATGTCCTCCTCTCAAAGGGGCGGTCGTGACAACGACCATCCAGCCTCATGGCCCCTCAAAGGGGTGGTCATCACATACGACCATCCAGCCTCATGGCCTTAATCATGATGGATTTTTTCTTCGAACGTATGCCCACCCTCAAAGGGGTGGTCGTTACATACGACCATCCAGCCTCATGGCCTTAATCATGATGGGTTTTTTCTTCGAACGCATGCCCACCCTCAAAGGGGTGGTCGTTACATACGACCATCTAGCCTCATGGCCTTAATCATGATGGGTTTTTCGTTCGAACGCATGCCCACCCTCAAAGGGGTGGTCGTTACATACGACCATCCAGCCTCATGGCCTTAATCATGATGGTTTTTTCTTTGAACGCATGCCCACCCTCAAGGGGGTGGTCGTTACATACGACCATCCAGCCTCATGGCCTTAATCATGGTGGGTTTCTTCTTCGAATGCATGCCCACCCTCAAAGGGGTGGTCGTTACATACGACCATCCAACCTCATGGCTTTAATCATGATGGGTTTTTTCTTCGAACGCATGCCCACCCTCAAATGGGTGGTGGTTACATACGACCATCCAGCCTCATGGCCTTAATCATGATGGATTTTTTCTTCGAACGCATGCCCACCTTCAAAGGGGTGGTCGTTACATACGACCATCCAGCCTCATGGGCTTAATCATGATGGATTTTTTCTTCGAGCGCATGCCCACCCTCAAAGGGGTGGTCGTTACATACGACCATCCAGTCTCATGACCTTAATCATGATGGATTTTTTCATATAACCTGTCATCAAGGTTAATCCAAGGATTCCAGCTATATAGAAATAATTCGATAAACAGTAAATTGTAAAGGCTCCAATACGCCATTTCATTGATTATCAAACAAAGAAGTTCATTACATTAATGCTAGTGAGTTGCTCTATGAGTAAAAAGAAAAATTTTAAGCATAATATTTCTTGAAGTTAGCCACATTCCATGACCTGGCTAGAGATCTTCCTTCAGCATCCTTTAAAGAGTATGCCCCTCCAGCATGGACCTTTTCGACCAAATATGGTCCTTCCTAGTTCGACTCGAATTTTCTGACATGCTTCCGCTGCCCGCATCCTCTGCTTGTATGCCTCGACTCTGACTGAGGCTCTTTCTCGAAGCTCTTCAATCGTGTCGAGCGCTGCCATCATCAAATGTTCATTCTGTTCTTGATCATACGTGCTCGATCTTTGGGACTGAACTTCGACCTCCACCGGCAACAAAGCTTCCATTCCATACACCATACTGAACGGTGTTTCCTCAGTGGTCGATCGGGGCGTTGTTTTGTATGCCCATAGCACCGAAGTAAGTTCATCCACCCACGCTCCTGATGCCTTCTCCAGCCTTGTTTTCATACCGTTCAGTATGATCTTGTTGGTCACTTCGACCTGCCCGTTGGCTTGCGGATGCGCGACTGAAGCAAAGTGTTGCTCGATTTTCATGTCCTCGCACCATGCCCGAATCCGCTTGCCATTGAATTGGGTCCCATTGTCCGACACCAGCACTTTAGAAACTCTAAACCTGCAACATATGTTGTTATATAGAAAATATATCACTTTCTCCTCCGTGATCTTTGCCAGAGGTTCAGCCTTCACCCACTTCGTAAAGTAGTCGACCGCGACAATCAAAAACTTTCTCTGTCTAGTTCCTTGGGGCATGGGTCCAACCAGGTCGATCCCCTATTGGGGAACGGGATGGGAGAACTCATCGCCGTCATAGCTTTGGCCGGTTGGTGATATATACTTAAGCTTTGCTTTAGTGGATATTACACTTGTTATTTCTTGATGGATGAGAATTATGTTTGGTTAAATAAGTTCCACGTACTGTTGTTTTGCATGTAGATAAGTGGGTCGTCATCGGGCATACCGAAGATCACTATATCAGTTACTTGCGAAACAAGAATAATTGGTTCACAACCTACATGGAATTGAACAACCCATCGGAACGGTTGTTGTCTCAACAGTACGGTTGCTGGAACACGCCGATGAGGCGGTCCTACCCACAGATCGATATCGGATACCAAACATGTACATACATGATTTCGAATAAACCTAAGCATGCTCCTAAAGGACGAACAGAGATATACCTTTCTTCAAGGCTTCGATTCGATCTGAGCGATCTTCTAATCTGTGTCCCGACCATGTTTGGATGCCGGATGGACGACGATCCTCCAAACGGTTGAAAGGAGCGGATTGCCTTTGTTCTTCTCTGAACCCCTCACGTTTCCTTCTTCCTTCTCCCACGTTGGTGTGGTGGCTGAAGACGTGAACTGATCTCTTAGGGTTTCAGCCTCCTTTTATAGAGTCCTTGGGCCAGACTAGGGATCTCTTAGAAGGTATAGGGTTTGGGCTCCCTACAGGCCCAAATTCTTATATTCAACCCAGAACACAATTTGGCCTGTAAATATTAATTCATTCCACTAGAGAATTAATATTGCACTCCCGTCCTATCCCGAAATGAATCAGGGCTTCTATTAGACTCAATATAATTCCCCGTGTTTAAGATATCGCACGCCCATTAATTATTAAAGCTTTTGACTGCTTTAATTAATTAATATCTTTTATTCCTTAAGTAGTACCACTCAACCTTATTATCGTACGGATAAAATCCACCTGCAGAGTTTATACGATAATCCTTATGTGTTCCTTAAGGGGACGTCATCAACCTGGATGTCCAGGACACGGTGCCCTAATGCTAATAAATAGATATCTTGCAGATAATGTTGTTACCCAAGATACAGAGCATATTGAAC
>CACSLK010007779.1:5991949-6010490 GCA_902706635.1 Striga hermonthica | reverse complement strand
CAGCGCGCACGGGCGCTGCTGGCTTGCTGCGGGCGCTGGACAGTCGTCCCAAGCACGACTGGGCGTGCTGGTACGTGCGGCGTGCCGCTGGGCTAACTGTTGGACTGCTCGCGGCACTGCGCACAGTCACGCGTGCTGGCGCGCGCTGGCGCATTGCTGCGGTGCCGCTGGGTGTTACCGAGTCGCAGGCGCGCACTACTGACTGCTGGCTGCTACCGCGAGTGGCTACGTGCCGCGGCTCGTGTGCAAGCGCATGCACTGGTAGCCGATGCTACCTATCTGCCAATACGCTGCTGCCGCTATGTGCGGGCAGCGTGCCCATAACCGGCCTTCACTAGCCATCCAGTGAATACCTTCGGCAACCATGACATCAAACAACGTAACATGACTTAATATGTTTTATTATACTGAACTCCCATGTAAATACTGAACTTTGTTCAATGGACCAAATACATGGCCGTGGTGATGCTCGCTATATGCGAGGCTTACGGCTTATGGCCAATTCCTCGGTCAAACATGAAAACTTCTCGAACAACATGTGCCAACTGAACATAAATTGACCTAACTTGATCGCTGAATTAACCTGAAAAAAAATACTACTTTTGCATGATGAACTGAATGGGCCGTGGCGAGCGCGCCGTGCGCCGCCGACGGCAATACGCCGTCTCTCGACCAAAACATCTTTTCCCTTGGCAACCCAAGACCAAATTAACATGAACATCATTTTACAGCTATTGAGACATAAATGCACGGACAACTTTACTATAACAGAAAACTTTTATCACATGGCATGTTAGTGCCCGCGGCGTGCGCGACAAGCGCTGCCGACGGCTTTGAGCCGATTCTGGGCTAACATGATATTTTACCTCGACCAACCTCAAGTAATTGTATATAAAATGATCTAAAATGATCAATTAAACATTAATTGCACGAGAGTTGCCGGGTAGAAAAGAAGTTACTCGATCACGAATACACTAGGCACAACCGAACCTTATCATGACCTTTCAATAAAATTTTGAATCATGAACCGATCATTCCATTCATAAGTGACCTTATTAACCAGAAACGGTGCTGAGGGTGAGTTACCTTCTCCAAACGTTCGGCTGAAACGAAATATAGGGCGTGATTTCTTGGCCTCGCGTGCATGCCGTGTGTATACTTGATCTTGCCGTGCGTTGTGCTATGGAAAACTTAAGATAATATGTTAATCTTATGGCTGAGTGTAAGGGTTATATAATACGCATATAAGGATGCAAGAGTAGGGAAAAAATTTCGGTCCAACTCCTCTTTTTATACTTAAGGCCGAAAGAATTTGGACGACAAGGAGTAGGTGTGGCCTACTTAAGCTTTGGACACTTGCTCTTATATTAGGTGACTTAGGATGACTAATCCTCATGAAATAATCCTCCTTAAGACACGTATCCATGCTTAACATATGAGGGAAAATGATTCTTAAGGCTTAGGAAATTTGGTGGAAATAATGACCTTTCCATACGGCTTTTTAAGCTTAATTGGAGGATTAATTACTGATTAATCCTTTTCTTATGTTTAATTATTTAATTAAACATAATACTTAATTACCAAAATTATTCCGAACGTATACGGGACGTCGAAAATAATTTCGGACAATCTCGACTGCAAATGATTAATTCCGAAAATAATAATCGATAACATTATTATATCGGAACTAAAACATAATTTATACTGACAAAAGTATCGGCCATCGGGATATTACAATCCTCCCCCCTTACAAAATTTATGTCCTCGGAAATTTAAAAGATAGTTGATAATACATGAACTATGTACATAGAGCAAGAAATATGTACATCAAAACTGAAAATCTGGGAACCGAGCGCGAATATCGGACTCCTCCTCCCAAGTAGCTCCGTGGCGATGCCACTGAATACGCACAAGGGGAATATCTCGCTTCCGGAGCCGACGAACCTGACGGTCTAGTACAGCTACCGGTCGCTCCTTCTACGATAGATCTGGCTGAACCTGGATATCCGTATGAGGAATAACATGATCGGGGTCGCACACGTATTTACGCAACATAGATGCGTGGAAAACGTTATGAATGCCTGATAACTCGGGAGGTAGGGCCAATCGATACGCGACCTCGCCTACTCGCTCGAGAACCTCGAACGGACCGATGAATCGAGGGTGCAACTTCCCTCTCTTTCCGAATCGAACGACTCCACGAATCGGACAAACCCTGAGAAAAGCTGGCTCTCCAACCTCGAACTGAATGTCTCGTCGATGATGATCGGCGGAATATTTCTGTCGACTCTGAGCTGTCCTGAGTCTCTGCCGGATCAACTCGACCTGATCTGCCATTTCCTCGATCAACTTAGGACCGAGTACTCGTCGCTCTCCAACGTCGTCCCAATAAAGAGGCGAACGACACTTGCGACCGTAAAGTGCCTCGTAAGGAGCCATCTGGATAGAAGAATGATAGCTGTTGTTATACGCGAACTCAGCGTACGACAACAACGACTCCCACTTAGCACCCCTGTCAACAACCAAAGCGCGAAGCATATCCTCAAGCGTCTGAATAGTCCGCTCTGACTGACCGTCCGTCTCCGGATGGTAGGCTGAACTGAACTCTAGTTTCGTGCCCATCGCCTCATGTAGACTGTGCCAGAATCGACTGACGAATCTGGGGTCTTTGTCTGATACAATCGTAACGGGCACTCCGTGGAGTCGGATGATCCCACGGGTATATATCTCAGCCAACTTGTCCAGAGACATCTTCATCGAAACGGGTAAGAAATGCGCGACCTTAGTCAATCTATCGACCACGACCCAAATAGCGTCGTGATGTTCAGACGACCTCGGTAATCCCGTAACGGAATCCATCGTGACTTCCTCCCACTTCAACCTCGGAATCGGCAGTGGCTGCAGGAGGCCGATCGGACTCTGATGTTCGGCTTTGACTTGCTGACAGGTAAGACATCTCCTGACGAACTTGGCGACGTCCTTCTTCATGCCTCGCCACCAGAACGACCCTTTCAGGTCGTGATACATCTTTGTGCTCCCGGGATGGGCCAGATAGGGTGCGGTATGAGCCTCTGATAAGATCTCCTTCCGCAACGCCTCGACCTTCGGGACCACGATCCTGCCTCTGAACTCTAGGGCACCATCGGCACCTAGCTGAAAATCATCGACGCCTCCGGCGCGAACCTTGGCCTCCATAACACGAATGAACTTGTCAGAAGCCTACTCTCGCCAGATTCTCTCTCTCAGCGTCGGCTGAAGCTGCATGGCATTGACACTGGCACTGGTACTCCCCGAAACAGATATGGGAAGTGCATCGATCGCCTGAAGCTGCATCCGGGCAAACTCCTGAATCAACGGACTCTGCTGAGTAATGACGTACGTCAAGTCACCCTTCACCTTTCGGCTTAGGGCATCCGCTACGACGTTCGCCTTTCTCAGATGATACTGAATAGAGCAGTCATAATCCTTGACAAGTTCGAGTCAACGGTGTTGTCTTATATTGAGCTCCTTCTGCGTGAAAATGTACTGCAGGCTCTTATGATCTGTGAAAATCTCGCAACGTCCGTCGTAAAGATAATGTCGCCAGATCTTGAGAGCATGAACGACTGCTGCTAACTCCAAGTCGTGCGTAGGATAGTTCTGCTCATGCGGCTTAAGCTGACGTGAAGCATACGCGACGACCTGGCCGTCCTGCATAAGGACACATCCCAAGCCCTGTCTCGAAACATCGCTGAAGATAGTGAAACTCCGAGAAGGATCGGGAATAGTCAACACCGGTGCTGAAGTTAACCTCCTCTTGAGCTCCTGAAAGCTCGCCTCACATCGATCAGTCCACTCGAACTTCACAGACTTCTTCGTCAGCTGGGATAGAGGGAGGGCGATCTATGAAAAGCCCTCGATAAACCTGCGATAGTAACCAGCTAAACCGAGAAAACTGCGAACCTCGGACGGACTCCTCGGTGTCGACCAGTTCTGAACTGCTGAGACCTTGGAAGGATCCACCTCGATACCTGCCTGAGTAATCACATGACCCAGAAAGGATACTCGCTGGAGCCAGAATTCGCATTTAGAGAATTTTGCAAACAACTTTTCTCGTCTGAGGGTTTCGAGAACCACCCTCAGATGCTCCTCGTTCTCCTTCTGGCTCTTCGAGTAGATAAGAATATCGTCAATAAAGACAATAACGAACTGATCGAGGTAGGGATGGAAAATACGGTTCATGAGGTCCATGAAAACTGCTGGCGCATTGCTGAGACCGAATGGCATGACGACGAACTCGTAATGGCCGTAACGAGTCCTGAAAGCGGTCTTAGCGATATCTGACTCCTTAATCTTCAGCTGGTGGTAGCCTGATCATAAATCAATTTTTGAGAACACACAGGCTCCCCTCAACTGATCAAATAAGTCGTCGATCCTGGGAAGCGGGTACTTGTTTTTGATCGTTAACCGGTTAAGATCCCGGTAGTCGATACACATGCGCATGGATTCGTCCTTCTTCTTAACAAAGAGAACGGGTGCTCCCCACGGTGACACGCTCGGTCGGATGAAACCGAGTCGTAACAGCTCCTGAATCTGCGCCTTAAGCTCCTGCAACTCCTTAGGCGCCATGCGGTACGGGGCTTTGGATACTGGACCGACCCCTGGAATGAGATCGCTAGAGAACTCCACCTGCCGGTTAGGCAGTCCTCCTGGAAGCTCGTCTGGGAACACGTCCACAAACTCGCGAACAATTGGAACATCATGAGGTGAGCGTGCTTTCTGAGAATCGTCGACAAGGCTCCCCAGATAACCCTGGCAGTTGCCTCGTCGCAGTAACTTAGTGGCTTTCGCCATCGAAACAACATGAGGCGGTGAACGATTCCTGGAGCAAAAGAAAGTGATTGACTCGTCTCCCGGAAGATAGAGAGTGATCTCCCGGTCATGACACCTGATGTCTGCGTGATAGAAGGATAGCCAATCCATTCTGAGAATAAGGTCGAAGTCCCTCATCTCGAGAACAAACGCGTCGGTAGACAATACTCGGCCACCGATGGAAAGGCTAAGATCTGAAGCTTTAGCTGAGGTTACTATCTTTCATCCCGAGGCTAAGCTCACCTCGAGAGGATCGACAGCGGTAACGGCATGAACTCCGATGGCATCAAGACATCGTCGTGATATGAATGAATGCGTTGCTCCAGTATCAAACAAAGCGAAAACAAGAATATCATTAAGCACAACCATCCCTGACATAGCACCTGGCTGCTGTGCTGCCTCGGCTTGATCAACCGCATAGACTCGGGCCTGCTGTCGGCCCCTCTGTTGCTGCTGCTGAGGTGGCCTCTGCGCCTGCTGACGTGGCTGCTGCTGCTGTGGTGGCTGCTGAGGCTGTTGGGGCTTCTGCTGAAGTCTCTTCGGACAGCGACTCGCAAAGTGTCCAGGCTCGTGGCAGTAGTAGCAGATATCCTGACCCATGTGGCACTCTCCCCGGTGAAGTCGTCCGCAAGTCGGGCACGGTGCAACCTGCTGCTGTCTCAGTCGAGTCCTCCGGTAAGTCTGTGCGCCCTTCCCCTTCCTCTTCTTCTCCTTTGCAGGCTGAGCAGCTGGTAGGGCTGGTGGAGCTGCGAATGGCTGAACTGGGGCGGATGGCTGGGCACGATCACGGACGGCCTCCCTCCTGATGCTAGCGTCCACCTCCTGGGTGATAGAAACTGCACGAGCATAGGTCTAAGTCCCGTGTCCCACGATGTTGTGACGGACTGCTGGGTAAAGCCAGTCGATGAACCGCTGCGCTCTCTGAGCCTCCGTGCGAACCAGGTCCGGTACGAAAGCTGCAAGTCTAGTGAACTCTCGCTCGTACTCGTCAACCGTACGAGTGCCCTGCTGGAGCGCTAAGAACTGACGCTCCATTTCTGCCCGATAGTAGGAGGGTAGTACTTTTCGCGGACTAGCTCCTTGAGCATGTCCCACGTACAACCCGCTTTTTCACCGGGACGCATGCTCCAGTAGGCATTCCACCAGAGCCTAGCATCACCAGTGAGCTGAAGCTGAGCGCAAACTACGCGATATCTATCGAGGCAGTCCATGACCTCAAAGATAAACTCTAAACCCTGAATCCATTCATCTACAACGCGGGGATCTCCCTGCCCTGAGAACTTTTCAGCGTGGTAGTCGCGGAACTGTGC
Source organism: Striga hermonthica (assembly GCA_902706635.1). Taxonomy (NCBI): domain Eukaryota; kingdom Viridiplantae; phylum Streptophyta; class Magnoliopsida; order Lamiales; family Orobanchaceae; genus Striga; species Striga hermonthica. The sequence goes on along the minus strand of CACSLK010007779.1, from coordinate 6,004,329 downwards.
GACTACAGTAGCCTGAGTAGGAGCCTGATGATCGGGTTCCCTACGTGGCGGCATATGAACATTGAGAAAGTTTAACATTATTGAATACGTGATAACATTCTGACTGATTACTAAGGCACACAAATCTCTTGACGAGTTACCAAAAATGGCCGATAAATACTGACGTGAATACTGAAGAACACTAGAGTCATATCGAAAGATACTAAAGTCTAGAGTCATATCTGAATGCCCTGAATTCTAGAGTCATGTCCGAACTCTAAAGTCTGAACCTGATTCGAGCATCTTAACTAAAGTCCTGATCCTTAATTCTGAGCATAGACAAAGTAATATGTTTATAACTGAAAACATAAATCAGCACTTACCTGTCGTCGGCGGGGCATGAGCATGAAGGTTCAGGTTTTTCTGAAAAATTTCTGACTGAAAACTTTTCACAGACGCAGAAACGTGCTCTGATACCAATTGTAACACCCCACCTTATCGTAAAATAAGAGTGCGAAAATTTCGCAAAGTCTTTTAAAAATAAATCTTTTACTTTGCGAAAACTGATTTGGGGTGCTATCGTAAAAACATGACTTAATTTGAAAAACCGTTATTTTAATTTTTAATAAAATCATACTGATACTGAAAGCCTAATGTTTTCCAAAAGTCCGGTCAAAACATAAGTTCGTCAAAAGCCATCATCAGCAGAAACGTAAATCGTCAATATACATATACAGTCAAACATAAAAGTCCTGAAGCTTTCGTCATCTCACGCTCCCTGCCCGACATCCTGACCTGAAAAACATGATAAAAGTGGGAAATTAGCACTATGGCACTGTGCTCCGTGGAAACTCATACTAATGTAGACATTGAAAATAATAACAACATCATGATATCGGCATATACATAACCTCAACATGAAACCGGTAATAACATGAACATGAATCTGATATCGTCACGCAACGTGACCCTGACCGTTACCTCATCTGACGACAAAAACTAATGCCGGACACCATGTGCACACTCTAGTGGGCAGACTAGGGCCACTAGAACCCAGAATGGACCGGCGACCATTCCGAGCGAATACCTCACATGAAATACATACCTCAAACATGGTACCGTAATTATAGTCAATGTAGTACTTAGTCTGAGTCCCCACCTGAACTGCTGAAACTGATCGGTAGTGCTGATGCCTGATCAAACTGAAAATAATATAAACAATTACTAATGACTATGCTCAGACTGTTAACTTAACTGATTAATTTCGTTAAGATGCTCTATTGAACCTGACATGATATTTAGACTTAACCGGAATACCCGGAACTGAACAGACATGAACTGATCGGACATGAATTTACTGAACTGAAATAATCCCAGAAATATTAACTGAAAATACCATTAAAATCATGAACCGGGCTGAAAACATATCATAAGGACCGAACCGATTTAAACATGGGACTGAACCGGTCCAGCCGATCCGAACCGGTCTGGACCGGACTGCCGGTCGACTGAACCGGCAGTTGGCATCGGCTCGGCCAGTAGCCTGCCGTGTGCTGCGCGCAGCGCGCACGGGCGCTGCTGGCTTGCTGCGGGCGCTGGACAGTCGTCCCAAGCACGACTGGGCGTGCTGGTACGTGCGGCGTGCCGCTGGGCTAACTGTTGGACTGCTCGCGGCACTGCGCACAGTCACGCGTGCTGGCGCGCGCTGGCGCATTGCTGCGGTGCCGCTGGGTGTTACCGAGTCGCAGGCGCGCACTACTGACTGCTGGCTGCTACCGCGAGTGGCTACGTGCCGCGGCTCGTGTGCAAGCGCATGCACTGGTAGCCGATGCTACCTATCTGCCAATACGCTGCTGCCGCTATGTGCGGGCAGCGTGCCCATAACCGGCCTTCACTAGCCATCCAGTGAATACCTTCGGCAACCATGACATCAAACAACGTAACATGACTTAATATGTTTTATTATACTGAACTCCCATGTAAATACTGAACTTTGTTCAATGGACCAAATACATGGCCGTGGTGATGCTCGCTATATGCGAGGCTTACGGCTTATGGCCAATTCCTCGGTCAAACATGAAAACTTCTCGAACAACATGTGCCAACTGAACATAAATTGACCTAACTTGATCGCTGAATTAACCTGAAAAAAAATACTACTTTTGCATGATGAACTGAATGGGCCGTGGCGAGCGCGCCGTGCGCCGCCGACGGCAATACGCCGTCTCTCGACCAAAACATCTTTTCCCTTGGCAACCCAAGACCAAATTAACATGAACATCATTTTACAGCTATTGAGACATAAATGCACGGACAACTTTACTATAACAGAAAACTTTTATCACATGGCATGTTAGTGCCCGCGGCGTGCGCGACAAGCGCTGCCGACGGCTTTGAGCCGATTCTGGGCTAACATGATATTTTACCTCGACCAACCTCAAGTAACTGTATATAAAATGATCTAAAATGATCAATTAAACATGAATTGCACGAGAGTTGCCGGGTAGAAAAGAAGTTACTCGATCACGAATACACTAGGCACAACCGAACCTTATCATGACCTTTCCTGAAATTTTGAATCATGAACCGATCATTCCATTCATAAGTGACCTTATTAACAAGAAACGGTGCTGAGGGTGAGTTACCTTCTCCAAACGTTCGGATGAAACGAAAGATAGGGCGTGATTTCTTGGCCTCGCGTGCGTGTCGTGTGTATACTTGATCTTGCCGTGCGTTGTGCTATGGAAAACTTAAGATAATATGTTGATCTTATGGCTGAGTGCAAGGGTTATATAATACGCATATAAGGATGCAAGAGTAGGGAAAAAATTTTGGTCCAACTCCTCTTCTTATACTTAAGGCCGAAAGAATTTGGATGACAAGCAGTAGGCGTGGCCTACTTAAGCTTTGGACACTTGCTCTTATATTAGGTGACTTAGGATGACTAATCCTCATGAAATAATCCTCCTTAAGACACGTATCCATGCTTAACTTATGAGGGAAAATGATTCTTAAGGCTTAGGAAATTTGGTGGAAATAATGACCTTTCCATACGGCTTTTTAAGCTTAATTGGAGGATTAATTACTAATTAATCCTTTTCTTATGTTTAATTATTTAATTAAACATAATGCTTAATTACCAAAATTATTCCGAACGTATACGGGACGTCGAAAATAATTTCGGACAATCTCGACTGAAAATGATAAATTCCGAAAATAATAATCGATAACATTATTATATCGGAACTAAAATATAATTTATACTGACAAAAATATCGGGATATTACAGTATTAATATATTAGAAGCCCTTATCCTATTCTCCTTAGGGTCCCTACTGTAGCTCTATATATACAGCATTAGGCTCTTGGAAGAGAAGAGACAATCCCATAACCTAAGCAATTCGTCCGCCCCCTCTCTCTCTCTCTCTTCCAAGGAGTTGTTCTATTTCTTGTGCTCCACTGATACAAGATCTAGATAGTTGTTTGAGAATACAGTAGAAGATCTTAATGTATATACGGGATTCTAATCAGATCTATCATCCATCCAAACTGGAGACCAAAATCAGCAAGTGACCATACCACGACGACCAGGACGACGAGTCGGAGAGATCGCCGCCAGCTGCTGCCGCACGCGCCCACACACGCCACCAGAAGTTTGCTGCTACTGGGACTCACACGCGTGCGTGAGAGCGCGTGGAAGCTCCGATTTCTTATCGGTCAATGTCGTTGACTTCGTCGTGACGCCAGCTTCCTGGATTGGTCAAGTTTGTTCGATTTCGAGAAGATTTGATTTGCGGTCATCTGTTCGGGCCAGCCAGATCTACATAAATTTAAGCCGTAAGTTTCCTACATCAAACCTTTAGACCGCTGCGCATAGGTTTATGTTTGAATGTTTGTCCGTGATTTGTGCATATCGAGATCCTCATAGGTCCCAAGAATGGGTTTATCTGAGGAGCATAAGTTGTTTGTGCCGAATTCTAGATCGACGGCGCAGCAGGGGACTGGTGGGATGACCACTTGCGTTTTCGTGCTGAGGACGAGCGAGAGGCTTTGACATGGCCACTGCTCAAGACACTTTTAGAGGATAAGTTCTACCCCTCGCCATTTCCGTCAGAGGATGGCTCGAGAGTTTTACGTCCTGTAGCAGGGGGACAGATCTGTTGAGGAGTACGAGCGTGAGTTCGCTGGTAAAAGTGTATTTGCTCCACACCTTGTGGACACAGAAGAGAAGAAGGCAGTCCAGTTCCGTGGCGGACTGAAGAAGAACATCCGACTTCTTGTGACCAGTCACGACTACCTCGATTATGCTGACACTGTTGAGCGAGCTCAGCAGACCGAGGCATGCCTTCAGTCTGTTCAGCCAGCGCCACCCCAGCAGGCGCAGAACCCGAATAAGAGAAAGTGAAATGATCGCAACAACAAAAATAACCACCGTTAGAGGGGCCCCGCTCACGCCCAACCACCTCGCCAGGACTTCCCCGTCTGTGCCACCTGCAGACGCCGCCACCCTGGGGAGTGTCTAGCCGGGAAGAACCGATGCTACCGTTGCCACCGACCTGGCCACAAGATTGCCAATTTCTCAGACCACCCGCAGCCTCAGCAGCGCTAGAGACAGCCAGCCCAGAGACCCCCAGGCCAGCAGTAGCAGCGAGTAGCACCCGCTCGCATCTACGCACTTGATCAGGGTAAGGCCATTGAGCAGCCAGGTACACTGTCTGGCATGATGTCTTTACTCAATACTCCAGTCTTCGCTTTGTTCGATATCGGGGCAACGCATTCGTTGATCTCGACCAAGTGTTTATCAGCCTTAGGGGTCCACAGAGTGAGTTCTGTCGAACCTCTCGAGATCAGCCTAGCATCGGGAAGGAAGATAGTTACGAGTTCCCTGGCCAAGAACCTTAGCCTCGATATCGGAGGCAGAACCCTAGACATGGACGCTTTTGTGATCGATATGAATGATTTCGACTTGATTCTCGACATGGATTGGCTGACAAAGTACCGTGCAGGCATCAGTTGTCATGACAGAGAGTTGACATTGCACTTATCCGATAGAGACCGCATTACATTTTTCGGAACTAAGGCCCGGACTCTACCACGTGTTATTTCCATGGCGAAAGCGACAAAGTACTTGCAAAAAGAAGACGGTCAGGGTTTTCTTACCAACATCATGGGGGAGACTTCGGAGAAGATGACACCCGGAGATATACCCATTGTTCGCGAGTTTGTGGACGTTTTTCCCAAACAGCTTCCAGGAGGACCACATAACCGCCAGGTGGAGTTCACAATCGACTTAGTCTCTGGAGCGGGACCAGTGTCGAAAGCACCGTATTGCATGGCGCCGAAGGAGCTTCAGGAGTTGAAGGCTTAGATTCAGGAGCTGTTGAGTCTTGGTTTCATCCGATCAAGCGTTTCACCTTGGGGAGCACCTGTCCTATTTGTCAAAAAGAAGGATGGGTCTATGCGTATGTGCATCGACTACCGGGAATTGAACCGGTTGACGGTGAAGAACAAGTATCCGCTTCCCAGGAAAGAGAACTTATTTGATCAACTAAGGGGAGCCAGCGTATTTTTCAAGATAGATCTGCATTCTGGATACCATCAGCTGAAGATTAGGGAGACCGACGTGGCCAAAGCAGCTTTTAGGAGGAGATACGGTCATTATGAGTTCGTAGTGATGTCGTTTGGTTTGAGCAATGCGCCTGCGGTATTAATGGATCTCATGAATCGTGTCCTCCATCCATTCATAGACCGATTTGTTATCGTGTCAATTGATGACATTTTGGTCTCTTCTCGTAGCCCAGAGCAGCATGAAGAGCACTTTAGGACCGTTTTAGAGACTCTTCGATGCGAGAAACTGTACGCTAAGTTCTCAAAGTGCAAATTTTGGCTAGATCGAGTGGCTTTTCTAGGCCACACCGTCACATCTAAAGGGATTGAAGTGGACCCAGAGAAGATTGAAGCAATTCGGAACTGGTCAACACCGAAAAATGCCACCGAGGTTCGGAGCTTCCTCGGACTAGCTGGCTATTATAGAAGATTCATCGAGGGGTTTTCCAAGATTGCCCTGCCCTTGTCTCGTTTGACAAGGAAATCAATGAAGTTTGAATGGAGTAGTCGTTGTGAGTCGAGCTTCCAGGAGCTCAAAGCGAGGCGTACGACGGCACCCATATTGACTATTCTGGATCACACACAAGGTTTCACTATCTATAGCGAAGCCTCGAAGCAGGGTCTAGGTTGTGTTTTGATGCAAGACGACAGGGTTGTGGCTTATGCTTCCCGTCAGCTAAAGCCGCACGAGGTGAACTACCCGACTCACGACCTTGAGTTGGCAGTTGCGGTTCATGCCCTAAAGATTTGGAGACACTATTTGTACGGAGGGCATTGCGAGATTTACACAGACCACAAGAGCCTACAGTATATCTTCACGCAGAAGGAGCTCAACATGCGCCAACGGCGATGGTTGGAGCTAGTGAAGGATTATGATTGTACCATTAACTATCATCTAGGCAAGGCGAACGTAGTTGCCGATGCCCTCAGCCGGAAGGGAAAGGGCGAACTGACTTGTATGATCACTCAGCAGCGTTAGTTGAGTCATGAGTTTGCTCGGATACAGCTAGAAGTGGTCGAATCACCTCCTAAGTCGCCAGTTGTGTGGAGGTATTCGAGCAATGAGAATGTGGCCCATGCTACGAGATATGATCCGGAGGGATCAAGCCTTCGACGAGATTATTTGCTCGATGGGGGCAAAGATTCATGCCAGAGGAGTAGAAGGCTTTTACCGAGCCACATATGGTGCCTTAGAGTCCAAGGGAAGGATCGTTGTGCCAAACGTCGAGGCCCTGAAGAAATTAATCTTGACTGAGGCGCATAGTGGACCATACTTGGCACACCCCGATAGCACCAAGATGTATCACGACTTAGGGTCGTTTTGGTGGAAGGGAATGAAGCGAGATGTCACCGAGTTTGTCGAAAAGTGCTTCATTTGCCAGCAGGTGAAAGCAGAGCGCAAGGTCCCACCAGGTCTCTTGCAGCCTTTAGAGATCCCGCAGTGGAAGTGGGAGAAGCAGACCATGGACTTTGTCACGGGATTACCGATGTCGGTCAAGCGCCACGACGCGGTATGAGTAGTAGTGGATCGACTGACGAAGTCGGCCCACTTTATGCCTGTCAGGATGGACATGTCCATGGAGCATCTAGCCGAGACGTATCTCCGGGGAATCGTTCGACTTCACAGCGTTCCTGCCGAGATTATATCAGATAGAGATCCCCGATTTACTGGCCATTTCTAGGAGAGTCTTAACGAGTCCATGGGGACAAAGTTGAAGTTTAGCTCCGCTTATCATCCACAGACCGACGGTCAGTCGGAACGAACCATTTAGACGCTTGAGGTCATGCTTCGAGCTTGGGTTCTAGAGCGTAGTGGTTCGTCGGAGAAGTTGTTACCCACTTTGGAGTTTGCCTACAACAAAAGCTATCACTCGTCGATCAAGATGGCACCGTTCGAAGCCTTATGCAGTCGCAAGTGCCGCTCACCCCTTTATTGGGATGAAGTTGACGAGAAACAGGTTCTCGGTCCCAAGTGGATCAAGGACACGGTGCAGAAGGTAGCGGAGATCCAAGCGAAGCTGAGAGAGGCATAGAGCCAACAGAAGGCCTACGCTAACAAGCGTAAAAGGGAGCTTGAGTTCGAAGAGGGAGACAAAGTGTTTCTGAAGGTCACGCCGATGAAAGGCGTTGTACACTTCGAGGAGGGGGAAGCTGCAGCCCCGATTCATAGGGCCATTTGATATTCTCGAACGAGTTGGCGTAATAGCCTACCGTCTGGCGTTACCCCCTGAGCTCTCGAGTGTACACAACATCTTCCATGTGTCGATGTTGAGAAAGTATGTGTATGATCCGAGCCACGTGGTGAACTTTGGCGAATTAGAGGTCGGGCAGAACCTGACATATGACGAGCAGCCAGTAGTTGTTCTAGACCGGAAGGTCCGTCAGCTGAGGAAGAGAGATATAGAGATCGTCAAAGTTTGCTGGAGTCGCCAGGACGAGTTGAAAGCCACTTGGGAGAGAGAGGCCGAGATTAGAGCTCGATATCCAAATTTCGAGTTTTGAGATTTTCAGATGTATATATATGTACTTTATTTTAGTACTTTTGTATTTAGCTTTGTAGTAGGAGTTCTAGCCTAGCACCTTAGTTTTGTATTTTCGATGACGGAAATATTTTAAGGAGGATAGGTTGTAAAGCCCCGAATAGTTATAATATTAGAACGGTTTCACTTGCTCGACTATAAAGTGAAATTGATAGTTTTCTAAATTTTTTTGAGTTGTTTGATTTAAAACTAAGGCATGAATTATGTAATGATATGTGAATTATGTGCTCCTATATGTTAGATCATTTCATTATTATGTTCGAAATTATTTCCGTTCGAGCTGAACTGTCGGAATCGCTTGTCGAACCCTAGCCTCATGTTCGCTCGTGCTGAAGTTCCGAGGTAGTGAACCTCGCGGCCGGGCATGAGGACCAAGCACACCGAGCCTCCAAGACCTCGAAAAGTGAGTCCTAGCATGACAATGCACGCCCCAAGCCGCAAGGACACGCCTCGCGCACGTAGCCCTCGCGTCGTGCATCCGCACACGTGCGCTAGTCACCCGAGCCCTTGAGCCATATTACTCCGAACACCCTATGTTCCTCTAAGTTGCTGGTCCCATGCAAGTTTAATAGGTTGATTAGAGAATCATTTAAGCTAATTTTCAACCTAAGGTGCATTACCAAGGTCAAACCATCATTAACATTATTCTATTCCTAAGCTAACATGGGTTGATTAGTTTAATGACCTTGTAAGGTCTTGTCCCCTCTTATCCCTAGTGCAAGACCAGACTCTTTTCAGCTCTTTTTCAGCACATGCACTAACCCATAATGCCCCACTTTCATGCTAAAACCGAGCTCATGCCTTGTGACCTTAGAAATGAGGCCTTCCACCTTGTCTCCCACTTTGTTTTCCTTGCATAAGTCTTAACGCCCATGACCCCATTATAAGGCTTCACTTCAGCCCTTTGCAGACCTCATTTTGATGCCCAACACTAGATAAAAACTCGAGCAAAAATCCCCTTCAACAGCCATAGAATCGGGAGCAACATTCCAATGTCGAGAAGGAACCTCATGTACCCGAGTGCTTTGTTGATTGAATATTCTTGAGTTCTAGCTAGTATTTTCGAGAAGCCTAGCTATATAATCCTGTTACATCATCTTACTCTCATCCTAGAAGCATTTAGAGCCAGCAAACTCAAGGATACAAGCTAAAGAAAGCAAGAAGCCGCAGCTATACAAGGACCGAGCAAGACCGAGCATACACGACTTTCTTTGCATTCTTATTGAAGATTAAGAGGTTGGTTGTAGCGCCCTGTTCGAATATGCGAATTTATGTGAATATATATAGATGATTTGAGATTATTATTTATTATCTTTATTATTATCATTATTATTTGCCAAGTTGAAATTATTATTATTATTATTATTATTATTATTATTATTATTATTATTATTATTATTATTATTATTATTATTATTATTATTATTATTGCTATTGTAAATGCTAAATGCCTAATTGCAATTATGTGTTTTAAATATATTTATAAATATTATATTGTGTATTATATATATAAATATTCCGGTTATTTATTATTGTTGTTCGATTAAGTATTTTAGCCATAGCATTATATTATTAACAAATAATAAAATGTTAAATTATTTCGTTCGATTTAATTTATTTTTGTCGTTCGGAAATTTGGTTTATTATAATAAACCGAGTTATGTTCGTAAACCCTTTTCTCGCGAACCATTTGATTTTATATCGAACCGAGCCTTGTTATTTTGTAAAACCGACCCTCATTATTTATATGAACTGAACTGACTCTCGTCATTTATTGAACCGAGGGCCCGAGCCATGAAGCACGCGAACCGCGCCCGTTAACCGCCGGTCTGCCCTACCCGGTTTTCTTACCTCTTGGAATACTTGTTGACCAAGTTGGTGAGTCAGACCCTAAACTTAGTGCTTTTAATATGAGATTGTTCATCTCCTTTCATCTTTAACACGCAACCCCCACCATCTCTCTGCCTCTCGCATCGTACAAAAAAGAAAGAGAGAAATCTGTCGCTCTCCTTCGTCATCGCGAAACCCGCACCATCATCATCGTCCCACCATCATCTTCATCGTCGTGCCATCATCATCGGAGCTGCACCACTCCCGGCGAGACCGTTACCTGCTGTTCGCGTGACCAAGTGCTGTCCCGAGGCTCGAGTGCGCAAGCAAGAAACTCCGGTGAGCCACCGCGAGACCTCCTCCGCAGCGACCCTCCTCGCGACTCTGTTTTCCGGTGAACCTCAGCAAATCACCGCCTCCTCGCCGTGAAACAGTTGCACAAACCTACTTGCGGAATCCTCTTCCGGCGACCCCAGCAGCGACCCCAAGAACCTCCGACTAGCTTTCTACTTCGTCCGCTGCTCCTCCGTGACAAGCAGCGAGCAGGCCAATCATCCCAGCGACCACCATCGTCCTTGTTTGTTGTTCGTTCCTCGCATCCCAGCCCCGGGCCATCGTCCGTCGCCCCACGCGTCACCTTACTCGCGAGTCTCGTGCCGATTGCTGTCCGCTTGTTCCGTACTCGTGATCCCGCTGCAGTTCGAGGTCCCATCCAGGAGCCAATAGAGCACTCGTGTCCCATCAGAGTGTCAAACGTAGACTTGTCAAAACGGGCTTTAACCCGTGGGCCGGCCCACCCCGCCCCACCAAAAAAGGGGGCCGGGCTGAGTTATTTGAGTCCCGCTAGGGAGAGGGCCTAAACGAGACAGCCCGCGCGGGCCGCAGGCTTTGGCGGGACGGGCCGAGCGGGTCGCGGGCTGGCCAGCCTATTTAAAATATTTTTATAATATACAATATATCTATGTATTATTCAATGCATAAGCCCACCACAAAACAAAAAAATAAACTTAAAAGGCTTAAGTCCAACCCTCAACTAACTTTTCAGCCCAAACCAAAATTATTAGTTCAATACCATTGAGATACAGTGTCGCGTGTAATTCAGGAGTTTTCTACTTTTCTTTGTATATTTTTTTTTTTTACAAGCAGGTGAGATTTTTTTAATTTTTTGTTTGCAAGAAGGTGGTTTTGTTTTTTTGTTGATTTTGTAAGGTACTTAGTGTTGTTTCAATGGACTTATGTGTGTTTGTTTACAAGCAGATTTTTTTTTATTATTTATTTATTTATTTATTTTTTTTCAAATTTGGCGTGCCAGCCCGCCTAGCCCGCGGCCCGTGGCGGGGTGGGTCGGGCTGGCCATTAAGAGGCCCGCCAGGATGGCGGGCCGGCCCGCCCCGCCCCGCCAAAAGGCGGGTTTTGGCGGGCTGCGGGCCGCCTCGCCCCGCCGGCCCGTTTTGACAAGTCTAGTCAAACGTAGCCGTCGAGTCCCGTCGGTGCATTCGTGAAGCCGTTTCAGCCCCGTTTCGAATCCTTCGTTCGAGCTTTCCCGAGAACAGTACCCGGGCTGATCCTCCTTGTATTTGATGTGTCCATATATGTTATGTTATGTGATTTGGTGATAAGTGTTATGATTGTTTATGCGATTTATTACTAAATTGGCATGAGTTATATATCGTGGTATTGTCGTTACTTCGTTTATTTGTGGGACCTGAATTAAACATGCTTTTTTCATAGAATTCCTGGAGTTCTAAGTACTTTGAGTTGTCCTTGATTTATTGGTTTTTGTTTGAGGTCGTTTCGATGTTTATATCATGAGTTACGATTTTTGCAAACTGAGCATGCTGCTGAACCTTGGAAAAATCACTAAAAATCGTGTAGTTATGTGTTTGAGCTGGATTTTTTATATGTTGTACCTCTATGGATGTTACATGTTTGTGCAAAGTCCCTGAATTAATCTCGGAGTTTAACTTATCAAATTGCTGAAAATGAGTTTCGGTTAGAATCTAGTAAAAATCATATAAAATCGAATACTTGGAGTTTTGAGCTGAAATTTTGATGGCAATGTTGTTGTGGCATTGCATCTATTGTATCAAAATTTCAAGTCGAAATTCGAAGTATAGCTGCTTGAACTCTAAACTTTAAATTTTGGTGTTATTTTTGTTTAAATTGTTTGAAAATGCTCCGAGATGAATTAAGGGCTGAAACTTAGTTAAAATATGTGATTCTATGTGCTCTATAATGTGGTAAATTTTTATCTTATTATCCTGAGTATAACTCCTAAATTTTGTAGCCTTTGTAGTCGTTTTCCGAACTATTTGATTTTCCTGTCAACCCAATATATGTTTTGCATGTTATATGTGATCCTTTTAAGTTTATTGAGATGTTTTGAGTCTAGTAGTCAACTCCAAGTACTTAACTCTGTTAAGG
>CACSLK010007779.1:5965512-5986411 GCA_902706635.1 Striga hermonthica | reverse complement strand
GATTTATTGAGATGTTTTGAGTCTAGTAGTCAACTCCAAGTACTTAACTCTGTTAAAGAATCCACGAGTCACTTAGTCGATATGGTTTCGACAAAGTATGTGTTGCTTTTTGTGTTGTTTTTGTGCTGAATAGACTGTTGATAGGACTATCGTAATTGTTGTAGGTTCATCGAGCTGAACCTTTGCCATAATTCCTTCAACTGCTTGTGTTGGCTATTTTCCGGTTTTCAGGTGGGTTTTATTTGAAAATTGGCTATGCTGTAAATGTTAGTATTGTTATTATTGTTTTACTTGTGGTATGATCAAAGTAAGCATGTGGAACATGTAGCCTTCGACGTGAGCTGTACCGGCCGTCGAACAGTTATCCCCGTAACTACAGAATGACCTCGATGGGGTAATCTCCTCTTTACGTCTTTGCGAAGGACACGTCGCTTGGGACCAGGGCTGTGCTGGGTCATCGATAAGTACCCCGATGTAAGTCCGATGGCGAGGCTGGGATTTCGGGGAAGACTCCTACTGGCTGGACACTCGTTGTAAGACCAGAAGGCCGAGGGCCGTGGCTTTCGATATATAGTCGGCAGTAGTCTATTGATATAGGTGTGCACATGAGAACAAACTCTGGGATAGGAGATGGGATACTTGATTGATTTGTATACATGCTGCGATCATACCTAATTTATTACTGATTACTGTCATATTATTGTATATATTGTTTACTGCATAGTGATGAGCACAACGAATTCCATCTGTGCTCATCTACACCTGCTCTTCATGGATGCAGGTTGAGCCGGCGGCTGTATGGCAGTGAGAGACGAGTGGTGATCAGTCATCTGACCGGACCTTATTATGTAGCTTCCACTTTGCTATATATACTATGGTTACTATTGTCATTGTGTTGAACTCTGGATTATTTATGATTTGAGAAATTCTAACACTAGATTGGGGAGATGCCCCGTTTGCTAATGATTGATTTCGAAACTTTGTTTAAAACCCTGTGAGGGTGGTTTCGATTTGACTCTGGATATTTGATGACGTTTAAATTACTTGCGAGTAATTGATGTTTCATAAATGTTGATTATATGTCGAGTAACGCCAAGTGATTTATGAAAAGAATTTCGAAAAATTTTTGTTGACTTTTTGAAAAGTCCATGACTTTCGTTAAATAAAAGTGGGGCTTTACATTGGTGTGCTCAAATCTTTTTAGAATCATAATATAGATGAGATAAGGAGTTGATTGGTATAGATATTTGCCTTATATGTTCAGTTATAAAGGATATATAAGCATGCAAAATGTATAAATGCTTCCAGCTCACTTGCATGTTCCATAGGTCATGTTTCGTACATTTTTGGATATGATATGAAAAACCTGGGAAACTATGCTTTATATGGCTATTTCTTGTATAAAGGAAGAGTTCATAGGATTAAGAATCAAGTCATTTAGACTAGTATAACTCGAGTTATAGATTTTTTAAGATAATTATGCAAGTTGATTTTATATGGCAGATTTCAGCTACGACTTCAAACGCGAATAACTCGAGTCTACTCAGGATAAAACTATGAAATTTTATGGACATGTTTATGTATGAGTTAAGAGTTTTCATATCAAATTTTATGATGTTATCTTAAGCATTGAGTGATGTATGAATTTTACAAATAGATGGTGCAAGCAGTTTTTCTGTGAACCCGGCGGCATGTTATATTAAATGTATGACCTTTTTATCATGTCTTAATGTGCTCAAACGCAACGATGATCTTGATGAAAGTTATAGGTCTATTTCTTAGATTTCTATTAAGGTAGGGTTCATACTGATATGAGGTCTATAGTGTGAATTAGAGTCTAAATACTGAGGTGCTGTTGTAATATAAATTTATTTCTGACAGATTTCATAAATCAAATATTATATGTTTAAACTCATTGAGAGCATTGTTATTTTCCAATGTGATCTTAAGAAACGTTGTAGATATTTGAGTTAGCTTCAATATGGTTTTTGAATCTCATTAAAATCATGTTTGTAGCATCAGTTATCCTACAATTACTGAAGTCCTATCAGCAGTATGATTTCAATTATGGACTGCAACTCGGTTATAAATATTTGTTGAATTATCTGCTGCTAAATGACCTTATTTGTTTTCGATGTCTTCATAAGAATTGTAGATGCATGTCTTAGGGTTAAAATGCAACTAGATTCATGATTATATGACAAGTGTGCTGTAAGTTATGTTGACTTTAAAATCGCTACGAGGGTTAGTTTTGGAAAACTCTTGTTTTATTTTCGGAAATAGAGTTTACTTTTAAAATGCGTGCTTATATAGCCTATATGAGCTGAGTTAGATCAAGTGAATGTTTCTTATATGTTTATATAGCTTAAGGAGAGTCAAGCCTCCGACAGCTACTTCAGTTTCAAGCACTTGCAACAGATATTTTCAGTATACCAAGTGGGGGTCATGTACAGGGTTCCACATCATGAATAATCACTTTACCATGTCTAAGGTATGTTCGAGATAGTATGATTTCCCAGGTGAGAGGCCGAAGCAAGGGCCTTTCTATTCCATTTGGTACCCGATAAGGGCCGACCTAATGGCCTTCAGTTTTATCGGATGGTGAGCACACGAGTGACCGAAGTAAGGGCCGATAAGGGTCTTGGAGACCACAGATACAAGAACAAGTTTTGAGTTTGAGTTCTTATATATTTTAGTCATGATATGTTATTATCGATGTTGTCTTATTCAGTACTAGTCTTTGCGAAGCATAGTGGTTTGCTCACGCCCCCATTGTGTTTTTCAGGTGACAGAGTCGAGCGTTCCGGGTGAGCGGAGCAAATGTGGCGAATGTGGTCATGAGTACGAGGAAATTTTTATACGCGCATTTTATCTCCTTAATTCATGAACCAATTTTATCATGTATGCATGTAATAAGTATGTTTCCCAGACTTATGCTTCCGCTTAATTAGACAGTGCGAGACATCATACTGCATGTATGGCTTTCATTATCTCCGTAGCGGATTGATTGGGTTGCATGTTAATTTATGTCTGTATAAGTGGGATAAGCAAGTTTCATCTGTAGCATTCCGCAACAAGTTAATATTTTCGAAAATCAGCTCACACGATCTTTCGAAAAAAAAAAAAAAGAAAAAAAAAATTACTCTGATTTTTTTTCAAAGCTAGTTGAGGCGGGGTGTTACAGTGCCCACCGTCTGCGACCAGCCCACTGCACCCGACGCCGAGACCCGACTACCGTGCGACCGAGGTTCGTGTGATTTGTCGATTAGAATCGACTAAAGGCCAAATCTATCTGTCTATTAGATTGTGGTATTCAGACGAACTACACCAACGGTACTCTACATCGTCTCAGAGTCGGCAAAAATTTTAAAAGTAAACGTCCATATCCTAACTATAGATCTGTTGCGTTAGGATTTATTTCGATAAGTTCAATACTGTGCATGTTGTTTAATGTTCCTCACAGAACCCAACAACTGGTATCAGTGCCAAGGTTTAATTCAACCTCGTGCACAGTTTAAATTTGGACTTTGTCTGTTTACATGAATTATGTGCGTACGGACGCAACATATTAGATTAGAAATTGCAATAAGTTTTTGCAGGTGATTTCGAATCCGACTATTATGGCCCGTATGTATGGATTTTAATTCATGTTGAATGTATGCTGTTTTTAAAGCTTCGGACATGTCGAGGAATTTTTGGGTTAGTGAATACTTGTAATAAATTATTCGCGCGGTGGGACACCACATAGTTTATTGTTTTCATAGAAACTCATGTGCGGCTCCTGCGTGGGTCATAGGATTGATTATCTAATTGTTGTTTATATTATTCATTATTGATCCGACGAACGTGGACCAACCTTGACGGGGCGAGGTGATAAACGCGTACACGGATGCCTTGGTAATTATCTAATGGCGACTTTCTCGGAGACGACCAATTCAGTGGGAGTCACTGCGAAAGGGGAGTTCCAATGCCTGAGTCGGAGGACACACTCAACAAGGATAGGATTGTGTTTTCTCCGTAACATTGGAGATTGATTAATGGCCATGTAATACGAGTGTAATGAATTTCACCCGACTCCTTCAACTCGAACGGCCTCCGTACCTGCAGAACCCAACGCGGGGGGTGGCCCCGACGTCGGGCCTCAGTCAGTTCTCAGATCGAGAGAGAGAATGTGTAGTAAATGAATAAATAGAGGATAAGAGAATGAGGTACCTTAGCCCCCCTTTTATAGGGGGAGTGTACCTTTGTGGGCTTAAGTTGGGCTTGGCCCATATCATGATGCTTAGTCCATACGTGGGCTTATCTTCCAATATATATTTGTTTTCTCCATTAAACCGGGTGTAGTATAATATCATATGTCATCTAGTCCCCCCCACTCTGGTCGAGTAAGCATAGCTCGATCCAAGAAGTAAAAATGCCTCTTCGAGCTGTTTTCTTCAACTTGCCACTAAGATCGAGCATCAAAAGTCGAATGACCCTTAAATAACCACTGAAATATCCTGCAAATGAGCTTTGGGATTTCAAGATAGAAAACCAAAAGACCACGGAGGTCGGAAACCGAATGATCTGACGTTTGGGTTGAAAACCGAGGGTCAAGAGATCGTTGAGGTCGAAAACTGAGAGTCGAGACCGCTGAGGTCGAAAACCGAGAGTCGAGACTACTGAGGTAAAAAACCGAGAGTCGAGACTGCTGAGGTTGAAAACCAAGAGTCGAGACCGTTGAGGTTGAAAACCGAGAGTTGAGAGACCGTTGAGGTCGAAAACTGAGAGTCGAGAGACCGTTGAGGTAGAAATTCGAGAGTCGAGAAACTGTTGAGGTCGAAAACCGAGAGTCGAGACTGCTGAGGTAAAAAACCAAGAGTCGAGACCGCTGAGGTCGAAAGCCAAGAACCGAGAGACCGTTCTGGTTGAAAACCGAGAACCAAGAGATCGTTAAGGTCGAAAACGGAGAGTCAAGACAGCTGAGGTCGAAAACCGAATCGAGACCGCTGAGGTTGAAAACCGAGAGTCGAGAGACCGTTGAGGTCGAAAACTGAGAGTCGAGACCGCTGAGGTCGAAAACTGAGAGTCGAGACTGCTGAGGTCGAAAACTGAGAGTCGAGAGACTGTTGAGGTCAAAAACCGAGAGTCGAGAGACCGTTGAGGTCAAAAACCGAGAGTCGAGAGAGCTGAGGTCGAAAACCGAGAGTCGAGATCGCTGAGGTCGAAAACTGAGAGTCGAGACCGCTGAGGTCGAAAACCGAGAGTGGAGACCATTGCGGTAAAAAACCGAGAGTCGAGACCGCTGAGGTCGAAAATCGAGAGTCGAGACCGCTGAGGTCAAAAACCGAAAAGCGAGATGCCACTGATGAGGTCGAAAAACAAGAACTGAATGACCACTCTCTGAAGCCTTGAATTTGAAAATTTGAACTTATGCCTGTTATGTTTCGATCATCCTGTTCGAGCTCTCTTAGACCACCCCTTCCTATCGCCCTTCAATTCAAAATTTAAAATTCAAGCTTGCTGTATATCCTCTCAAAACCCAAACGACCTGATTTCGTGAACTGCTCTGAATGAACTCACTCGACCTGCTCGAGCAATAATGAATATACTCGATCCGCCACTAAGGTCGAAAATAAATTCGACAAACCAGAATCAACAAACAACCTGCTCGAGCAATAATGAATATCATCCAAAACCATAAATAAAATCCAATCAACCTGCTCAAGCAGTTATGAATATCCTCGAACTAACAAATCTTGAATCAAGGAAACCATCATCCTGTCCTTGAAGTCTAAAAATAAATTGGACGAAACCAGAATCAAATAAATATCATCGACCTGCCACAGAGGTCTGTTCGAGCTATCCATAATGAGTCCCAAGTGGACTGCCCCAAGTGAATATCCTCAATCTGCCATGAGTTACTCGATCTATCCATAATAAGATCCATCGACCTGCCACTGCTAGAGCTATCCGTAACGAGCTTGATCGACCTGCCACTGAGGTCAAAAGCACAAATATCACAAAACCTGATCAAATAGAACCATTAACATGCTCGAGCTATCCACAATGATCTCCATCGACCTTCCACTGGGGTCAAAGACAAAAATACCACAAAACCAAATCAAATAGAACCATTAACCTGCTCGAGCTATTAGTAATGTGCTTCATCGACGTGCCACTTAGGTTAGGAACAAATATACAGTGATACCAGACCAAATAAAACCAAGTGGAAATCATCGACCTTCCTCCGAGGTCTGCTCAAGCTATCCATGTCTTTGCACTTGCCCACCCAATCCGAGGAATGTTCGAAACAGGAGGTCAATCTGCCCATCCCAAGGGGTGTACTAAACAAGCGACCACCCAGCCACGAGGCCTTAATCATGGTGGATTTTGTTTTCATACTGCTCGAATTATCCATAATGAACACCTTCAAACTGCCACTGGGATTAGGAACAAATATACGATAATACCAGACCAGATAGAACCAAGTAGAAATAATCGACCTGCCTCCGCGGTCTGCTCGAGCTATCCATATTTTCGCACTTTCCCACCCAATCCTAGGGATGTTCGAAATAGGGGGTCAACCTGCCCATCCCAAGGAGTGTGCTAAACAAGCGACCACCAAGCCCGGAGGCCTTAGTCATGGTGGAATTTCTCTTCAAGCACTTGCCGACCCCGGGGGGGCTTCCGAAACAAGTGACCACCCAGCCCGGAGGCCTTAGTCATGGTGAATTTTTTTTCTTCAGACACTTGCCCACCCAATCCGAGGGATGTTCGAAACAGGGGGCCAGCCTGCCCATCCCAAGTGGTGTACTAAACAAGCGACCACCCAGCCCGGAGGCCTTAGTCATGATGGAATTTGTCTTCAGGCACTTGCCGACCCCAGGGGGGCCTTCCAAAACAAGCGACCACCCAGCCCGGAGGCCTTAGTCATGGTGGATTTTTTTCTTCAGGCACTTGCCCACCAATCCGAGGGATGTTCCAGACAGGAGACCAACCTGCCCATCCCAAGGGGTGTACTGAACAAGCGACCACCCAGCCCGGAGGCCTTAGTCATGGTGGATTTTTTTTCTTCGAACCTTTCGACCTACCACGAGGTCAAATGGGAACACATCGAGAAAAAAGATATGATAGTAATTGATCATTTTCGTTAGTCCCGTGATATTCATAATTATATCGAGCAAGATAAAAAATCAAGCATATTTTTCGACCTCGAGTTCTTCGACCTGCCACTGGGGGCTAAAAGGAAAACATCGAACACAACAAGATATAATAACACTCGATCATTTTATTAGTCATCCAAACAATAATCTCAACCATGTCCATATGCATCACAATCTACTCAACAATTTACCCAAAGTACTCAGACAATGCACATATCTAAAAAATAGTGCTAAAGGACTCAGTGCGTCCATAAACCATGTGTCGATCACACACGACCACCAAACAAGAGTTAAGGATAGTTTTGTACCTGAAAGTCGAGAATACCACTCCAAATTGTCTTACCTCTCTCTAAGAGAATGATTTCTGCCTTTGATATTGCCACCGATGATCGACATCATCCATGCTCGTCCTTTTTTGTCCTCGATACTCAACGGCTTGTCCGCCATAGCTTGTCAAGACTTTGGGTTATTTTGTCGTTTCCTCAAGAGAAATTTAAATATGGCCACGAATAAATCAAATAATCTCTCCTCGAATAAATCAAATACCTCCACAAATAAATTAAATAGCACCTCCTCGAATAAATCAAATACCTGCACAAATAAATCAAATAGCACCTCCTCGAATAAATCAAATACCTCAACAAATAAATCAAATAGCACCTCATCGAATAAACCAAATACATCCTCAAATAAATCAAATAACACCTCCTCGAATAAATCAAATACATCCACAAATAAATCAAATAGCACCTCCTCGAATAAATCAAATACCTCCACAAATAAATCAAATACCACCTCCTCGAATAAATCAAATACATCCACAAATAAATCAAATAGCACCTCCTCGAGTGAATCAAATACATCCAAGAATAA
The DNA here is from genome assembly GCA_902706635.1 of Striga hermonthica. Lineage (NCBI taxonomy): Eukaryota > Viridiplantae > Streptophyta > Magnoliopsida > Lamiales > Orobanchaceae > Striga > Striga hermonthica. The sequence goes on along the minus strand of CACSLK010007779.1, from coordinate 5,978,393 downwards.
GTCAAATAATATCTCGAGCAAATTAAACAATTCTCCTCCAATAAGTCACATAATTTCCACGGAAAAGTCGCATAATCCTCATGAATTATTTAAATAATGTATCCTCGATCGGATCAAATAATGTCCACAAATAATCCAAATAATACTTCCTCGAAAAAATCAAATATTATCCACAAATATACCATATAATCCAACACGATCAAACCAAATAATCCTCCCGGAATAAATCGAATATTATCTTCACGAGCAAACCAAATATTTCCACAAGCAAATCATATAATTTATCTAATTCTTCACCAATTTAAAAATCATCTGTTCCATAATTTAAGCGAATACCATGCCTTCACCACGATAAGGTTACCTTAAGCTACCTTCTGAAATAGCATGAGGCTCGAACTGGGGCTGCTGGACCATTCGGGTTCAAGCTAGAGGATGGTGTGGACACAAAATAGGCTGAAATGGATGTTCTGGGCCGCTTTGAAGGCTGTTTGGATGCAAAATAGCCCATTTACACTGCTGAAGGAGGCTGGGCCAGCGAAATGGGCCGCACGCTGAGGCTTTGGGCCGTGTAGAGAAATTTGGGCCGCGGGATTGAGCAGCAGGGCGCTTGGGCTGGGAGCGGGCCACACATGGGTTGGGCGCTGGCCCGTGCGGGATAGAAACTGAGAGGGTTCGGGCTTCGCGGGCCGAAGCTGGCCCGCGTGAATCTTTCTCCTCTCCTCGCGTGATTGGGCCTCTGAACTGGGCTGCGAACATAGCCTTCTTGTTAGATCTCCTCGCCATCACCTGGGCCATCTCTCTGAGCTTGAGCGTCCGTAGTCGCTGGGCCTCTTCTCTGTCAGGATCGGGTACTGTGCACCAACAGCCTGAGAAAATCGTGCACAACAAGCACGTCGGAAGAAAATCCAATCGTCGAAATAGAAAAAATTCGCCGACCAAAGCCCGCCGTTTCCGGCGAAAACAACCAGTCATGTGAGCATCTCGACAAGACAATTCCAATGGTGCCCTCGGTTTTCCGCGATTCGATGGGAATAGCTGGAAAAATGGAGAAGATGATCGGAGTTGACCAACTTTATCTCTAGATCTAGAAATTTTGACCGAAAAATTGATGCCCTTCCAATAGGAATTTTTCCACCAAAATTTAAGGGTAGAAAATAGCATGAGGAGAGCTTCGCAATGATGTAAGAATTTATCTGATCGGACGACTTTGGACGGCGGCTGACGGCAGAGGCTGCGGCGGCGGCGGCGGACGGCGGCGTGCGGGTAAGGTCAGTGTCTGGAGATTCGCCTCGTCGAGAGAATTCCGGTGGTACCCTCGGATTTTTCATACCCCTCCCGAATCGTCGGGAAAATGTGTTTGAATGTCTGATTTTGACCAAAATTTTTGTAGATCTGGAACCATTGACCACGATATTAACCGCCTTCCCGGATGATTTTTGCATGAAATTTTATTGGAAGATTCACCTCGAAGAGATCTTTCCAATGATGTAAACGATTTTACGATCGGAGCATATTTTCCGGTGGCCGGCGGCGGAGGTGGCGGCCGGCAGTGGCGGCGGCCGGTGGAGAAGAAGGCGGTTTTCTAATTTTTCAGTCGGAACTCCGCTTGACTTTTTGACGGGTCCCACAGAAAGCGCCAATAATACGAGTGTAATGAATTTCACCCGACTCCTTCAACTCGAACGGCCTCCGTACCTGCAGAACCCAACGCTGTGGGTGGTTCCGGCGTCGGGCCTCCGATGCCTAAGTCAGTGCTCAGATCGAGAGAGAGAGAGAGTGTCATAAATGAATGAATAGAGGATAAGAGAATGAGGTACTTTAGCCCCCCTTTTATAGGAGGAGTGTACCTTTGTGGGTTCAAGTTGGGCTTGGCCCATATCGTGATGCTTAGTCCATACGTGGGCTTATCTTCCAATATATATTCGTTTTCTCTATTAAATCGGGTGTAGTATAATATCATATATCACCACGATAGTTGGATAATAATTCCTAGTTTATTATTGCTTATTAATCATGCATGTTTTATGTGATTGCTTATGTGCAAATCAAACATCTTTTAGAAAATCCCTATTATGAAAATTTTGACAATATTCAGCAGAAAACTCATTTTAGTTACAAACCTCTCATAATGGGCAAATTAAATTCTGAATATTTTATGTTAATAAATACAACATAAATAGAGCATGCTCTCCAATTTTCAGCAATTTATAGCAATTGGTCGATTTATCATAATTAAAATGGTGTTCAGTAGAAAACTATATTTAATTATTTACCCCAAGAAAAACAAGTTAAAAAAATCGTGAAATTTTTACAAAACATCAAAATAATATAGAGGAACAACATATTTAAAAATCAGCCATTTTGGAGCACAACTCAGTTTATTATGCAATTTATACGATTCTTCCCAAAAATCGAAATAATTAATTAAAATAGCTACATATGAAATTAAATTCTGAAATTTTTCCATGACATGGAATATCAACACTGGACATCACATATAAAATTTCACATCAAACGGACCAGTATGCAATTTATTATGAATTTAATACCAAATCAGCGACTAAACGAGTTCATAAATTCACGTATGACTTGACAAGACTCGAAATTGTCGGTGGTATTATCCATAAGGCCAATGACGCACTATGTTCCCATCCCACAGTAACTAAACACGATAATAACGAGACCTCACATGATTTTACCTAAAACAAAGAGGTCCCAACATATAAACGATATAACTTTAAACATGTAGTATATATCCAATGGCAACAAGAACATGTATGAACATAGCAAAATCGAGCAGGATGAGAAGCTTAGGTATCTTTCTCGGGACGGGGTCACGAAAAAGGGTCAATCTAGGGCTTAAACGGACCACAAGAGAGGGCTCGAAAACTACGTTTGACTCACCGATGGAACACGGTAAACGGGACGACAACCTGTGATGGAACAGCGGTGCTTGGGCAGCGTTGAACGGGACAACAATGAGCGAATAGCGGCAATCATTGGCCTGGAACAGCGACGTACACGACGAGCAGGGATCGAACGACAACCTCACGGGTTGCCGGAGAACAGAACAAGGTCGATAAGAACAGCGACTGTGGGTGTAAGGATTTGACGAGCAGGGGTCGAGCTACCTTGCGAACAGAGGGTGACCGCCGGAAAGCTTGCTCACGGGACCTGGTTGCTCTGAACGGAGGTGATGGAGTAGCGATCATATCTTGGTTGCGGCGGCCTAGTTTTACACGAACATGGGGCGTCGTACGATGGCGCCCAGTGGAGGAGCAACGACTTTGCTTCTCACGGGTGCGATGACTTGCTGAGACGACTCACGGGACTAGCAAGGAAGAAGAGATGTACGGTGATAGAGGGGTTCACGCGGGCCAACAGCGATGGAGAGCACCTCGCGGGGAGGCACAACGGCCGATTAATGGTGGTGATCGGCGGAGATTTCAAGCAAGAGGTAGAGGAGAGTGGTAGAGAGGTTGAGCGAGAGAGAAAGAGATGGTGACTACGGGAGATTATCTGCTGAGGGTTAAAACGATGAGGGTTTTACCCTTATTTATAACATTAGGTTTCAATAGGAAGCTTCCCATCCAAGTAAAGAGAGCGGGTCGGGGAGCACACGGGCGCGGGTGCGGGTCCTCGGGTGGTCTCTCGGTTCAACACATTAATTAGACGAGGCTCGGTAAGGTCGAATAATAATTAAATAAACTGTGATATTAATATATATATATATGTGTATATATATATATGTGTGTATATATATGTATGTATAAAACACATAATACCATTTATTAATAATTCACATTTAATCAAATATTAACAATTAAGCCAATAAGACATTTAATATAAATATTAATACTAATAATAATCTATTAATATATAATAAGAATTAACATAATTCATTTTTAGAAACACTTTCCCGCCAATTTCATTAATTATTGTCTAAAAATAGTAAATTAACAAAAATCAATGTAATTAATGTACATAATCTTTTTAGTTAAATATTTATGGTTATTACCTTTATTAGTTGAATTTAAATTTATGATGATTTAGTTTTATGGAAACAAATATGGGGTATTATAGAAATTTTCGAAATCCTTAGTTTAAATATATAGACTTGATTGAGCAATTATATATAATTAATCGTTAATCTTTATATCTATATTATATTTCATGGATTGAGTAAAACATAATAAATTAATACTCCTTAGTTTAAATATATAGACTTGATTGAGCAATTATAGAGAATTAATCGTTAATCTTTATATCGATATTATATTTCATGTATTGAGTAAAATATAATAAATTAATACTTATGTTATTTTTCATACATCTTTTTGTTGGCATAGTCGAGTTGCAAGATTATGTTTTTCTTCGTAGAGAAGACAACTAAATACAAAAATATAAATAACATTTATGTGCCGCTAAAAAATATTTTGGACAAAATGTAGAAATGACTTTTAGAAAATACTTAATTAATTTGGTATAAAGTTGACAAAATTAATAAACCCAACTTTGGTATAAAGTTGATGATTTTATTTTAAGTATCTGATAGTCATTTTTATTTTTTCAAAGAAAATGTGTTGTTAATAATAAATGTCTGATTTTGTGGTATAAAGTAGGTAATTTATTTTTGGTACGGAATATTCGGATTTAAGTAGTATGAATTTTATTTGGAATGGATAGAAGTATATTTGAAATTATTTAAAACAAAATAAGAGCATTTACAGTGCATAAATGTTGTTATCACATAAATTTTGACAAATGTCAATTGTTTATATGAATTGTGAACCACATAAGATATTTGTTAAGTTCACAACTTTATATCTAAAAAATTATCTGCGTGCACAATGTGGTCAAATATAATATTTTCAATTGACATAAATAAAAAATAAAATATAAATAAGAAACAAAAAATAAATTAATAATTTGATATTTTTAAAAATATATTTCATAATATTTGATTAAACACTAAATCCTACTATTTGGAATCAATTATATTTAAAAGCAGTATTATTATGGAACCAAATGTTATGGAATATCTTCTTAAAAATAGTATAATTATGATATCAAGATATTTAACCACGATTCAATCTTTTTAATTGAATCCATATCTCTTTTTAGACTTATCAATTTATTTTAATATAATATAAATTTACCGTAAAAATGAGAGTTGGACTTTACAACAATCACGGTATCAATATTAACAATATAAATGCTAAATAAAATTTAATTATTTGGACTGTACACTTTATTATATACATATAAATAAATCGCCTATTTGAACTTCAAATATTTTATTTTTTTCATATATAGTTATGCAAGATATGAAATTTAACTAAAAGTAAAAAATATTCAAAAGATTTCATTTCAATCATGGTAACATGGTTTTTAAAATTGCTACTCATGTAAACATCTTTTTGTTATAATATACGATTTTCTTTTTATCATTTTGAATCATTTTCTTATCACTTTTTTTATGAAACATATTTTTCATTTAAAAACCGTGATTTACATGTCCTCTGATTCATTTAATTATTTTTTATCTACAAATGATAAAATATCGTTGTTGTTTTTTTAAACGTATTTATTTTTATAAATATGTTTTACAAAAGATACAACCAAAAATTCTAAATCTTTGTTAAAACATAACAAAATAAAATCGTTCTAAATTTTTGGAATGAATTTGGCATAAAATATGAGAATGATTGACAAAAAAAAAAGACATACTCAAAACCAACACTTTAACTTTAAGATAACAATTTTCCTTAAACTCGATATAAAATTAAACTTCACCAGATAATCATATCTTTAGTATCTATCAGAATATTACATATTTTCACTATAGTTTTATTTCATGGTGGTAACATTCCGAAAATCAACAAAAAAAAAATGAAGGAATAAAGTGTCTATGCAATTCACAATTACCAAGTGGAGAGCAATCTTGGTAAATATCGATTTACGGTTACCAAGTGACAAATAATTTTGCATGGAAAAATAAAGAGCTTTTTAATAATGTATGATTTTTAATGATGATAATTTTACGCTTACCTAACAAATGTTCTATGTATTATAACTTATTGATTAATAGCCTTCAATTATAGATTTTACCAAAATAAATACAGTCTGTGCATCGCACGGGGTACATACTAATAACAATCAATATCAATTAGGCATCTAGACAATTAATATAAATAACAATAATATTTATTTATAATATCAAGGACTTAGACAAATAATTTATAATTAGGCATTAAATAATAACAAATAATGATAATAGTAAAGATAATGAATAATAAAGTCAAATAATCCTTATTCAAATGGGGTGTTACAGTCTATCCACCTTACAAAGAATTTCGCCCTCGGAATTTGAAAATAAAACTCAAGAAAGCAATAAAATACAAGGGGGAACTCAAAACATAATGTTCGGATAACGCCTCCTAATATCGTCCTCCTTCTCCCAAGTCGCCTCAGACTCGTCATGTCGGTTCCACTGCACCTTCACAAAACTCACTGCCCGATTCCTCAGCTGATGGACCTTCCGGTCCAAAATGGTTGCTGGTACCTTCTTATAGGTAAGGTCTCGCTCGACCTGCAGCTCGCCGAAGTCCACCACATGGTCAAGATCATGCACATATCTCCGCAGCATCGAGACATAAAACACATCGTGCACTTTCGACAAGTCCGGTGGTAAACCTAGCCGATACCAGTCCCCTACTCGAGCAAGAATCTCGAATGGCCCAATATAGCGAGGTCTAAGTTTCTCTTTCTTCCCGAAGCGAATCACACCTCTCATAGGTGAAACCTTTAGGAAGACATGATCACCAACTGCATAGACATGTTCCTGCCTCTTTCGGTCGGCATAGACCTTCTGTCTCTCCTGGGCAGCCCTGATGGTCTTCTGGATCTTCTCGACTGTCGCCGAAGAACTACGAATAAACTCTGGACCCATGATCTTCCTCTCTCCGACCTCATCCCAATACAAAGGAGTCTGGACCTTTCGTCCGTACAAAGCCTCATACGAGGCCATCTTGATCGAAGAGTGGTAGCTATTGTTGTAGGTCAGCTCAACTAACGGAAGGGCATACTCCCAAGTTAGGCTCCAGTTTAAGACCACAACCCTCAATATATCCTCTAAGTACTGGATCGTTCGCTCCGACTGACCATCCGTCTCGGGGTGAAAGGTTGTACTGAACTCCAACCTCGTCCCCATGGCTCGGTGCAACGTCCTCCAGAACTGTCCCGTGAACTTCGAGTCTCGATCAGAAACAATCTCCACGGGCACTCCGTGAAGCTTAACAATATCATTGATGAACAATTTGGTGTAATCACTCGCCTTCATGGTCATCCGGACTGGCAGAAAGTAGGCAGACTTCGTGAGTCAATCCACGATCAACCAAATAAAATCATACCCGGACCTCGATCTAGGCAAACCGACCAGAAAGTCCATGGTGATGCACTCCCACTTCCACATGGGAACCTCAAGTGGCTTCAACAGCCCTCTTGGTTTCTGGTGCTCAGCCTTCACTTGCTGACACAGCAGACACCCATCCATGAACCTCACCACATGCCTTTTCATGCCTTACCACCAGAAAGACTTCCTCAAGTCCTGATACATTTTCATGCTACCAGGATGGACGGTGTACGGGGCACTGTGGGCCTCTCTCAAAATCTCTCTTCGCAGTTCCCACACCTTTGGAACATAAAGTCTGCCCTCGAAGACCAAGGCTCCATCGGATGCGACTGCAAATCCACCAATCTGACCACTAAACATCAAATCCTTCATCCGGCAAATAAATGGTCATTCGGTTGCTCATTCATATCCCCTATCGAAGAGTCGGTCCCACAACCAAGGCGGTCAACATACCCCCGACTGTCGAAGTCGACTCCACTGCCTCAAGCAGTAGATGCTCGAACTCCCAAACTAGAACCTCTTGCCCTGTGAGTAGGCAAGACAGGTGGCCATGACTCTTCTGACTCAACGCGTTGGCAACCACGTTAGCTTTCCTAGGATGGTAGCTTTATCGTGCAATCATAATCCTTGACCAACTCTAGCCATCTCCTTTGGTGCATATTGAGCTTTTTTTGGGTGAAGACGTACTTCAAGCTCTTATGATCGGTAAATATCTCACACTTGCCTCCATAGAGGTAGTGCCTCCAAATCTTCAAGGCGTGGACGACTACAACTAACTCAAGATTATGAGTTGGTAGTTCTGCTCGTGAGGTTTCAGCTGCCTCGAATGGCTACAAGTCTCCCCTGCTACATGAGAACGCAACCCAAGCCTGTCTTTGAAGAATCACTTTAGATCGTGAACTCCAAAGTAGAGTCGGGTGTGGACATGACGGGCGCGGTAGTGAGTCCCCTCTTCAACTCTTGAAAAATCTCCACACACTTCGGACTCCATTAAAACCTCACGGCCTTCTTCGTAAGGTTGGTTAGCGGCTGGGCTATCTTTGACAAGCCCTCGATAAACCTCATGTAGTATCCTGCTAAACCTAGGAAACAACGAACATCAGCGGCACTTCTTGGTGTATCCCACTTGCTCACTGCCTCGATCTTGCCGGGATCCACCTCAATGCCTCTAGCCGTCACAAGGTGGCCAAGGAATGCGACACGATCTAGCCAGAATGCGCACTTTGAGAATTTTGCATAAAGCTTCTCGCGGCAAAGAGTCTCCAGCACAATCCTCAAATGCTCTTGTGTTGGTCGATGTCTCGAGAATAAACCAGGGTGTCATTGATGAACACAATAACAAACTGGTCCAAGAAAGGATGAAAGACCCGGTTCATAAGGTCCATAAAGACTGTCGGGGCCTTGCTGAGTCCGAACGGCATCACCACAAACTCGTAGTGCCCATATCTGGTCTGAACGCAGCCTTAGAAATATCCAACTCCTGGGATCTTCAACTGATGATAGCCAGACCTCAAGTCGATCTTCGAAAAGACGCTGGCTCCCCTCAACTGGTCGAAAAGATCCTCAATGCGAGGAAGGGGGTACTTATTCTTGACTGTAAGGGTAATCAACTCCCGATAGTCAATATACATTCGCATCGATCAGTCTTTCTTCTTTACGAATAGGACGGGCGCTCCCCACGGCGAGACACTCGGCCGAAATAAAACCGAGTCTGAGCAACTCCTGAATCTGGGCGTTGAGCTCCTCGAACTCCTTCGGCGCCATATGGTAAGGGGCTTTAGAAATGGGACTAGCTCATGGCACCAAGTCTATTGTGAATTTAACCTGGCAGTCGGCGGTCCTCCAGGCAGTTCATTGGGGAAATCGTCAAGACGCAAACAATAGAGACTCTATCCAGAGTTCACTCGGAATCATCCTCAGACACCAAGGATACATGATAGCCTTGACAGCTACCCTTGGAAAGGCACTTCCTAGCTTGAATAGATGAGATGACTCGAGGCACGGTCCTCGACTTCAACCCAAAGAATACAACATGCTGATCAAAATTGGGAAAAAGAGTGACTTCATGCTCCTGGCACCAGATGTATGCTCGGTAGCGAGTGAGCCAGTCCATGCCCAAGATCACGTCAAAGTCTCACATTTCAATAACTTACGCGCTGGCCTCCAGAACTCGCCCACTAATACTAAGTCGAAGACTCAGAACAAGGGAATCATAAACAATAATTTATTTTCAGAGGCTAGGCTAACCTCGAGAGGATCACAATGGCAGACATTACTAATAAATAAAGCTTTCAAGCACCGAGAAAAGATAAAGGAATGGGTGGCCCCGGTGTCACATAATGCAAAAATAGGCACGTTCGATATAGAGAGCATTCCAGACATAGTACCTGCATTGTTGGCTGCCTCATCATGAGTGATAGTATAGACGCGGGCCTGGCCTCTGCCCACTGCTGGTATGGTGGAGGTTGCCTGTGCTGCTGCTGCTGATAAGGTGGAGAGGTAAGCTGCTGCTGAGGGAAAGGCTGTTGCTGCTGCTGCCTCCTGGGCTCGGGACAGATGCTGGCATAATGGCCCGGGCGGTTGCAGTTTAAACAGGTTTGCTTATAGCTAAGCACTCGCCAATGTGGTACTTGCCACATTTCTTGCAGGTTCGATTGCCAGAAGAGGAATGATTATGTCGGTCTAGACCTCCTCGCTTTCCCTTCCAGTTATCCTGGTGGGAATCTGCCTTCCTCTTGCCAGAAATAAAGCCGAGCGGCACGGAGGAAATGGGATGAACTAGCTGATCAGAAGGGATTTAAGCATCGAGAGTTTGATAAATCTCCAGCTGAATGGCTCGGATAACGGTCTCACCATAGGGAAGATCCCCATAGCTAGCTAAGTTCATACGGAGGGTCGGGTGCAGTCCATCCCGAAACTTGTGGGCCTTCTTCAGATCAGTGTCCACCATATGAAAAGAAAAGGTGCTCATACGGGTGAACTCCCGCTCGTAGTCCTCGACTGATCCTGCTCCCTGGTTGAGATCCCAAAATCACGTTCCATTCTCAGGCGTTAACTCTGCGGGTAATATTCTTCCATGATCACCTCCTTTATGCGGTCCCAAGACAAGATAGCCAACTCACCCTGCCTAAACCTCTAATAGTTGGTCCACCACAGAGCGGCATCGCCCTTCCGCATATAACGGCCACAAATGACCTTCTGGGCGTCGGTGCACTGCAGAAGATCAAATTTATTCTCCAGTTGGCGGATCCACTTTGCTACTGTCGTGGGCTCTTCGACCGCGGTGAATGATGGTGTGGACAACTTGCGAAACTGGAGCACTATGTTGAGATGAGCCCCAGCTGGGTTGGGAGCCTGCTATGAGGGGGAGATGGGGGTGGAGACGGGGTAGGTTGTTGGTTGCGAGCATTATGAAGAGCCATAGTTCTATATTGAAAATGGGTCGAGAAAAGTTTAGCACAAGATAATAAGTTCTATGGTTCACCACAAGAGTCCAAATTTAACGCAGAGGTGTAGATTCCTAAGCCCCATAATCAATTATCAATTCACATTTCAAGTAGTTTCATTGCTACAAGAAAACACAGTTTATACCATAATTATTTTCATTGATACTTATAAAACATATCTTAAGCAGTGCGGCATAACAAAGACGAGTGGTCAAACACAAGGATCAAAATCACATAATCACACATACATGCAATTCACACATAGAACAGTATACAGAAATGCATACTGGCTCTGATACCAAACTGTAACACCCCAGTTCGATTTTAAAAAAATTTTAGACTTTCCAAAAATGAGTAATTAATTTTTCGAACTCATTTTCGAAAACATGGGCGTTATTCAAACATTTAACATCGACTAAGTCATATTTGGTCGCACGGGGATTCATTACCTAGTTTTCACATGGTTTTATTAACCTGATTTTCAACATAACCCACAAGTTATTCACCTAAGACACAATAGCATGAATAAATAAGGCGACATGATAACCAATCCAAAATAGGTTCATCAAAATATTCCAAATCCAACATTATAAAAAACATAAGTTTCAAAAAACCTTTTGTCATGTCTCAACCCAAAACAAGGTTCATAAAAACCAAAGCATTTATTCGAAAGCGGAAGCAAAAAAAACATATTCAAATAAACGTCCCACTCGTCTTTCCTCGTCACTCGGCACCTGCTTAATCTGCATCCGTGAAGAGCAGGTAGGAGTGAGCATAAAATGAAACGTAGTGCTCACCACTATGCACATATACAATAATAACATGTTAAGATGGTATGGTCGCAGCATGAACACAAAATAATAACAACATGTCTCATCTCCTATCAAAATCACAACAATTCACATTACTCTTGTGCACATCTATCGCTAGCCGCAGAACGGGGATTCATTACCCAAAGGCAGGAGTACATGCCACGCTACGGACACGACCTTCCATATGGGCTTACGTACCTCACAAGGGCATGGCCATATAAGGACTTAAAGAGACATGCCTCATAAGGGCAACCGTATTACATCGACGGGGAAAACTGTACCGACGGCTATATATATATATATATATATATATATATATATATATATATACATTTAACACGCAGAATTCAAATTACAAACAATTCAAAACACAGGCAAAAATCTACATAGACAATCGCGAAAAATCTTCTCAATCTCAACTTTCCAAATGAAAACTGAATTTGATTTTGAAATCTGATTACCTTCTCAATCTCAACATTCCGACAGAGAGAATCGTGCAACAGAAAAAGAAACAATCGAATGATTACTTAGAAAATTCGATTAAACTGTAACGACGATGGAGGATAAATCAACAGAGATCGAAGCATCTCCATTGCCGACAGTAATGGAAGAAAGTATTCAATTGATTTTGATTTTGATTATGTTCATATTGTTGATTTTAATGTTGATGCAGTAGTTGAAATTTAAATTATTTAATGTTGATGAAGTTGATGTTGTTGATTTTGATCTTAATTCAGTTGTTTCTTATTAAAAAAAACCAAAACATACGTAGGATAGAACACATAATCTGGAAATAATTGATCATGTTAATCAGAAACTTTGATTTATGATATGATCTTCGATTTCTTAAATCTAGCATGTATGATCAACTAACCATGTATGATCAGCTAACCTAGAAACATAATACAACTAACCTAGCACCAACAGATAACTAACCTAGCAACTGGAGACAACTAACGAAGCAGCTAGATGGAACTAACTTTACAAGTCAATACAACTAACCTAGCAACATTAGACAACTAACCTAGAAGCAAGAGACTACTAACCTAGCAACAAAAGACAACTAACCTAGCAGCTAGATAGAACTAACCTTGCAAGTGAATAGAACTAACCTAGAAATGTTAGACAACTAACCTTGCAGCAAAAGACAACTAAGTGTAATAGAGTTGGGAGATACGATCTGTGGGACACCCTGCGTGAGATTGCTGA
>CACSLK010007779.1:5943394-5965098 GCA_902706635.1 Striga hermonthica | reverse complement strand
AAAAAAAAAAAAAAAAAAAAAAACCTAGCAACATCAGACAACTAATATAGCAGCTAGATATAAATATCCTTGCAAGTGAATAGAACTAACCTAGCATCTACAGACAACTAACCTAGCAACTAAATACAACTAACTAGCAACATCAGACAACTAACCTAGCAACGAAGTTCCAGTTCAGGGCTAATATGGCGCGAATTTCTGTTGAGATTGATCTCAGAGTGGATCCTATCCACGAGATTGAGATTGAGCAAGGTTCAAAGACCTTTGTTCAGCGGGTGATCTACGAGAAGATCCCCGCTTTCTGTTCCGCGTGCAGTCATGTTGGTCATATAGCGGCCGACTACTATATCAGTGGCAATAATCCACGACCCATTCCACCTCAGCGTCACCGTACGGCCCAGTCGGGACCTTCCAACAGCCGGAGGGAACCGAAGGGAAAGGGAAAAGGCCCTCTTCAGACGCCCGGGTCCCTAAAGGGGGCCAAGGATAAGGGCAAGGCGAAGATGGAAGCCACTGCCCAAACTGGGAAAGATGCTCATCCTGACCAGTCTGACTGGTTGGTCATATTAGGGCCCAAGGCTAAGGCCACGGGCTTTATTAGCGGAGAGACATTACAGTCGGCCTTCAAGGCCAAACAATCGTTCTTTGCAGTCCTCTCTCCTGAGTCAAAGGATGAGGCTGAGCCTTCCTCTAGGGACCCACACTGTCTTTCGGATCTTGGCATTTTAGATGATGATGACCTTCTAGTAGATGATCTGGAGCAGCCGGCCACCTCGTCCAGTGGCACGACCATCTATTTATCTCATGACAGCATTCGTGATGCTGTTCATTTGCCTGTCCACTCACATAGCAAGGACTGCTCTCTGGAGATGAGGACTGCTTCTGCCACCGCTTCCCCGAAAGGGGAATTGCCGCCTCACCTCCCCTCTGCTGAGATTGGGATTTCGACTGAGCATATAGCTCTCCAGCCACACTCTGACGGCGAGCACCCGAGTGCTCTGCCGGATGGAGTCTCTTCCCCTCCCCTCCCTGAGCAGGCATGCAGTCTTAACCGCGATTAGCACGACATCCCGTGCGAGAGTTTTGCCTCCAGTGCTTTTGTGCACCATGAAAGACAGGAGACATGTCCGGAGATGGGGCAGGCACCTAGTGTCAGTCTTGGTTAGACTGCTCAGCCTGACGATTCGCAGGCCACGAGTGTTTTCTGAGGGCGTTCTCCCTCGAAGACCAGACCCACACCGCACATGACGCGGCGGACTGTATCTCCGGCTCTTCGTCGATCCTCTCGCCACCTCTCCCCTCCTTCAGGTGGTTTGAATCAGCCTCGCCATAAGCGGACCCCGTCCGGTGGCTCTTCTGATTGTTGATATGTCTATCACGTCCATTACTTGGAATGGATGGGGCCTGGCTAATAGGGCTACTCTCGCTCATCTTCGCTCTCTCATTCGTGATCATAGATTGGATTTTGTCGGCTTTATTGAGCCGATGATTCGCACCCCTGACTTAGACTATTACTCACGTCGTCTTGGCTTCCATTCGGGCATGGGTAATATTTCTCATAAGATCTTCTTCTTCCACTCGCGTGATTACACTTGTCGAGTCCTCCGGGACAACGATCAGGTGCTTCATGTCGAGATTTCTGCTGCCCATCTCCCTGAGCCCATATTCCACACTTTGGATTATGCCAAGTGTAATAGAGTCGGGAGATATGATCTGTGGGACACCCTGCGTGAGATTGCTGAGAGTATGGAGGGATTGACATGGATGGTTAGTGACGATTTCAACATCTTTCTGCACCCCGATGAGCGTGTGGGTGGCTGCACAGACCGATCCCGAGAGATGTGGGACTTTGCTCAGACTGTGGTGGACTGTGAGTTTGTCTATGTTGGATATGAGGGTGAGCCCTTCACGTGGGTTAGAGACGACCTCAAAGAGAGGCTCCACCGTTCCTTGATTTATGAGGCGTGGTCGAAGGTGTTTGTGGTCACGGTTGTCACGCATGTCACTCGATTTGGGTCTGACCATTCACCTCTCCTCATTAGATGTTAATTTTCGAGCACCCCCCGTCACGCTTCTTTTAGGTTCCAGAACATGTGGGTTCGCCACCACTCTTTCCATGACACTGTCAAGGATTCCTAGCTTCAGCCGACTGGGCTCTTCGGGATGCGCAATCTCGAGGAAAAGCTCAGCAGACTGCGGTGTAGGTTGAGACAGTGGAACTGTGTTGTTCTTGGAAACCTCCATCAGCGCCTTTCTGCGGCTCAGAGTGCGCACGCGGAGGCTGAGCGGGCCTATGACCTGGATCCCACTCCGGAGAATAGGACTGCGATGCACCGCTGTCATGCTGAGTTCCAGCTCTGACTCCTTATGGAGGAGGATTTCTGGAAGCAGAAGGCGGCCGTTCACTGGGTGGCTGATGGCGAGTGGAACACTAAGTTCTTCCAGGGCTTCGTTAGGCATAAGCGTGCTAAGTCGAACATCCATAGTATTGAGGCTGATGGGTCATCCCTGACCCAGAAGTCTCAGATTCGGGAGTCGGCTGTTGCTCACTTCCAGACCCTCTTCACCTCTGATAGAGGGTCCCTCGTTGCCCCGACTGTCTCTTTCTTTCCTACCATTCCTCCTTCGGTCGACCTTGTCGGCCTCTGCGAACTCCCAAGCAGGGAGGAGGTTAGAGATGCTTTTTTTGGGATTGATCCCAACATCGTTTCTGGCCCTGATGGATTCTTTTGTCTCTTCTATCAGGTCTGCTGGGATATAGTTGAGCCTGACGTTGAGGAGACAGTGTTGGATTTCTTCTCCGGTCACCGAATGTCAGATTCCTTCACGGCTACCTCTGTTGTCTTGATTCCCAAATGACCGAATCCGAGCTCTTGGTCCGACTACAGGCCCATAAGCCTGTGTAATGTGACCAATAAGCTTATTTCAAAATTCTTAACAGTCGTCTTTCCCCTATTCTCCCCTACCTCATCTCTCCAAACTAGAGTAGCTTCGTCAAGGATCGGGTCATTAGTGATAACATACTTTTGGCCTAGGAGATGATCCACGATATCTCCCATACGGATTGGAAGCGGGCACTGAACATTGCGCTGAAGCTAGATATGGCTAAGGCGTATGATAGGGTGGAGTGGCCGTTTCTTAGGGAGACACTGGCTAGGATGGGATTTCCTGAGCGGTGGATCAGTTTTGTTCAGGTGTGTGTGGAGCACTGCACGTTCTTGGTCCTGGTTAATGGTCGCCCCACCGATTTTTTCCCTTCCTCTAGAGGCCTTAGACAGGGAGACCCCCTTTCCCCGTACATTTTTGTTCTTGCGGCGGACTACCTCTCTCGCTGCCTTGATGGCTTCATCCGCGACTATCCACAGATGACATACAACACCCGTGGCTATGGTCCTCCCATTTCGCTCCTATCTTATGCGGATGACATCATCATCTTCACCCGGGCAGATGATGATGGGCTGATCGAGCTTATGCACCTTCTGGAGCACTATAGCTCGGTTACTGGCCAGCTGATCAGTGTGCAGAAGAGCACCTTCACCCTCTCCTTCTCCAGTACGGACAGGTAAGCTCAGCGGGTCCACGATATCACTGGTTTTGCGCGCGCGACCTTCCCCTTACCTACCTTGGTGCCCCTTTATACAAGGGCAATCTCACGAGAGCTCTCTTTGCTGGCATCAAGCAGAGGATGATCGACAGGATTTCTGGTTGGTCGCATAGACATCTTTCATTCGGTGGTCAGCTTGCGCTGATCAAGAGTACCCTTAGCTCCCTTCCGCTTCAACTTCTTATGGTCCTCGACCCCCCTAGGTCTACTATTGACGAGATTGATCAGATCATGACTCGTTATTTCTGGGGTTACGAGGACGGCGCCGGGAGGGGAGACGTACCCACTGGGTGAGTTGGGACTCTATCTGCCGCCCTTTCTCTGAGGGTGGCTTTGCCATCCGCCGCCTCAGGGATATTGTTACTGCCTTCTCATACAAGTTGTGGTGGCGCTTCAGAGAAGAAAAGTCACTTTCGGCCCAGTACCTTCACGGCAAGTACTGCTCTAGACGCGCCAACCACCCTTTTTGGGTAAAGGCGGTTGCTCATGATAGCAGACAGTGGCGGTGCCTTACTAGGGTTGGTAGGCTCGCCCAGGATCACATATGCTGGGTTTTGGGAGATGGCGAGGTTAGTTTCTGGGATGAGTGGTGGATAGGTGATAGGTCGTTGTCGATGGATAGGCAGGTGTCGGATTCCCCCTTCATGCTTGTGAGCGACCTTTGGTCGGACGGGTCGTGGGATAGGGGGAAGCTTGATAGGGAGTTGGGCCTTGGGGCGGGTTTTAGCGAGCATTTATTAGATCAGATCCAGCAGATCCCTATCTCGGGGGACGGTTTGGATGGCATGAGGTGGAGACTTACATCATCGAGTGTGTTTTCTACTACCTCGGTTTGGGAGCAGATCAGGCTGAGAGATCGGCCTGATCTTCTCTTCGTAGCCATCTGGAGCGACCTTTTCACCCCTACCATTTCGGTTTTCCTTTGGCACCTCCTCTTGCGCCGGATACCTGTGGACATTGTTTTACACGCGAGGGGGTTCTCCTTCCTCTCCCGGTGTGTGTGTTGTTATGAGACTGGACGCCATGAGACTGAGACCTTTACCCATCTTTTTCTAGAGGGTGAGATTGTTAGGAGAGTGTGGGAGCACTTTGCCACCTGGACACATATATCCCTACCCTCCACAGATAGATTCTTTGAGCTCCTGAGTTTTTTCTAACAGAGCACACACTTTAGACACGTGGGCTTCCTCATTCCTTGTCTGATCCTTTGGTTCACCTGGACGGAAAGGAATAGCGCGAAGCATAGGGATATTACTTTTTTGCTTTCTCACATTGTTTTGCAGGTAGAAAGACATCTATCACTCCTCACATCCTTGGGCAAGCTCACTGTCCGAGACTGGATAGGCTGCTCGCCACCACACCGCTACATGGTGGCTCCTCTTGCGCCTGTTCGGCCCCCTCGACCCAGAGCTGTTGTTTGGCTTCGACCTGATTCTCTTTGGGTTAAGCTGAATACTGATGGCTCTTTCGATCGCCAGACCGGAGTTGCCGGAGGAGAAGGTTTGATTCGTGACAACAGCGGCACCCTTATCACCGCCTTCCACACGTCTCTTCAGGCCTCCTCGAGCTACGACGCAGAGATTCAGGCACTACAGATCGGCCTTCAGATTGCTGCCCACCTCTCTAGCCATATTTGGATCGAGCTGGACGCTGCGGCGGTCGTCACCATCCTGACCTCGGGCCACCAGGGCTCATGGCAGATTCAGCACCTGCTTATGCGCATTAGAGCTCTCTTGCGGTCTATCCATCACAGGATTACGCATATTTTCCGTGAGGGGAACAGACCTGCTGACTATCTCGCCAGCCTTGGCGCCACCACATCTGACCTTCACACGTTCCAGACCGACACTGCTCCACTCTGCCTTCGCACGCTGGTACGGGTGGACCAGCTCGGATATCCATCTTTCTGCTTTTAGTAGACTAGACTTTGTTCTCATTTGATCATACATCTATTCCGGGCACCTGTTAACCCGATGACAGATCTTGTACTATTTCCTTTTTCTGTTTTTTTGTTCTTTTGTGACTGTGAGACTATGTTATCTGTAGCTATTTGATATTTTGTAGTTGTTTGATATGTTTGTGGCGTATTGGGGTCCCCCGCCCTACGGAGAGTTGTTTGTTAAAAAAAAAAAAACGAGCAACTAAGTTGTAATACCCCGTTTGAACTTGGAATAATTGGATTACTTATTATTTATTTTCTTTATTGTTATTATTAATATTATGATATAATTGTCAAATATGACTAATTGCTCTTAATTGCCAAATTGATTAATATGTATTACTAAATAATATTATGTGTGTATTATTTTAATAAAATGTGTTTAATTGTCAAATTGCCTAAATATTATAATTTATTTAAATGTGCTTAATTGTGTATTAATAATAGATAAATAAAATGTGTGTATTATACATATATATATTATTTTGGTTTATATTTTAATTATCGAGCCTCGTTTAAATTTATTTATCGTGCATTCGAGCCCGAGTGTTAATGAACAGCGAACCGAGAGTAAACCACGCGACCCGCACACCCGAACCGGCCCAGCAGACCCGGTTCCTCCCCTCTGTTCGCGTGTGTGTTTCTTGAGCAGGAGGAAATAATAATTAAAAAAAAAACCCCTATGCTGCATTATATATAAATCAGATTTCACCAAGTCCCACAGCAACATCATATGTCTCAGCAAAGTTCACGTAGACCCTAATTCTGCTATCTCTCATTTTATTCCCGTCTTCCTCCATCATCTCACTCAAACCATCGCCTCCGTACTCGATCATCATCATCCCATCTAAAAAAAAAAAAAGAAAGAAAGAAAGAAAGAAGAAAGCTTTCTCGTGCACCTTCATCATCCCGCGAGACGCCACCAGGTTGTCGTTCGTTCACGCAGCAGCTCCGCCCGCCCTCTCTCTTCCAGGAGGAACGGCAGTAGCAACCCCCCAACCCCAAGCACTCCGTTTTTCGGCAACCTGCTCCTCCGCGAGCTCCCGTCACGCATCAACTCCGGCCAGCAGCATAACCGGCAACCTCCAATGCCGCGCAGCACCCCAGGCCGCCGTTCTTCAGTCTGCAGCGCCATCATCACCCTTCGTTGGGTCCCGTCGAGTCCCGTCGGAGTGCCAAACATGGCCGTCAAGTCCCATTGAGTTCTTTCGGAGTGTCAAACGTAGCCGGCGAGCCCCGGCCGATTCCCGTCGTGCTATCAGACCGCGAGCAGTACCCCGTTGTCGCCACCCCTTGTTTTCTGTTCGTGAGTTGCAACCCCAGTTTCCACCTCTGTTCTGATCATCAGACCACCAGAATCATCACATCACCTCACGGACAAGCAACAGAGCACTGGCGATCGTTCCATCCCACCATCGTCGCACGATCCCCTGCTCCTTCGCAAGCTCCGTTCAGAACTTAGCTGTGAACCACCGTGCACTGGCTGTCACGAGCAGAGCACCTCCGTGAGCGACCTTTGATCATCGTTGCACCTCCTCCGGTGATCCCAGCAGGTCCCACTGTCCGTACGTGCGCCACCACGAGCTCAACCGCTACCTAGTTGCTGTCCCGCTCTTCGAGCTCCGTCGGCGAGCCAAACGAAGTTTTCGAGCCTCCTCGGGAAGTCCATTTCAGCCTCGGCTCACCCCTTTTCGTGACCCCCGTCCTGAGAACGGTACCCGATCTCCTTATCTCGCTCATTTTGGCTATATATGTTCATGTTCTTAATTGTTATTTTTTAGAATTTATGGAATGATTAAATGTGGTGATTTTCGAATCTATTAGTATATGTGTTAACTTGTGTTGTTGTGATATACTACGTAATATTTGTTGTACGTGTGATATACGAGTTAGGTTATATGCGTTTGTAATTTGTTCGTGTGAATTTTGATATATATAATTGCTATTGGATATCCCTCTCCATGCGCCCGGATCCCCAAAGGGGGTCAAGGATAAGGCAAGGCTGTGATGGTCGCCCCTGCCCAAACTAGGAAGGATGCTCATCCTAACCAGCTTAAGCAGTTGGCTTCAGTAGGGCCCAAGTTCAAGGCCTTGGTCTTCATTCCTAGAGACACCTTACAGTCGGCCTTTAAGACTAATCACTCGTTCCTTGATGTCCTCTCCCCTGAGGCAGAGGATGAGACTGAGCCCTCTACCAGTGACCCCCGTAGGTCTTCAGACCTTCTTCTCTTAGATGATGATGACCTTCTTGTTGAGGATCTAGAGTAGCCGGACACCTCGACTAGTGGCTCCATTCATATATCGAATGACAACACTCACGATGTTGTTCCTTTGTCAGTTCACTCATCTAGCCAGGACCGCCCCCTGGAGATGAGGACTGCTGCTCTCCCGAAAGGGGATGAGCTGGAACACCCCCCTGCTGAGATTGGGAGCTCGGCTGAGCATATAGCTATTCACTAGCCTCACTCTGTCGGTGAGCTACTGAGTGCTCCGCCGAATGGAGCCTCTCTCCCTCCCCTCCCTGAGCAGACACGCGGTCTTAACCGCACTCAACATGACGTCTCATGCGAGAGTTTTGTCTCTAGCACTTTCATCCATTTCGACAGACAAGAGGCTGCCCCGGAGATGGGGCAGGTCTCCAGTGCCGCTCTGGGTCTGATTGCTCAGCCAGATGACTCACAGGCTATGAGTACCTACCGAGGGCGTCCCTCCTCGAAGACCAGACCCACACCGCGCGTGGCACGACAGACAGTCTCCTCGGCCCTTTGATCCTTTCGCCACCTCCCCCTCCTTCAGGTCGCTCGACCCAGCATCGCCACAGGCGAACCACGTCCGGTGGCTCTCAGGACTGTTGATATGTCTATCACATCCATTACTTGGAATAGCTGGGGCCTAGCTAATAGGGCCACTCTCGCTCATCTCCATTCTCTCATTCATGACCATAGACTTGACTTTATTGGCACCCCTGATTTTAACTACTACTCACGCCGCCTCGGTTTCCACTCAGGCGTGGGTAAAACCTCGCATAAGATCTGGTTCTTCCACCCGTGTGATTATAACTGTTGGGTCATCCGGGATACCAATCAGGTGCTTCATGTCAAGCTTTCTGCGGCACACCTTCCCGAACACATATTCCATACCTTGGTCTATGCCAAGTGTAATAGGGTCCGGAGATATGACCTTTGGGACACCCCGCGTGAGATTTCTGAGAGTATGGAGGGATTGCCATGGATGGTTAGTGGCGATTTCAACATCTTTCTGCATCCCGATGAGCGTATGGGTGGCTGTTTGGACCGTTCCCGAGAGATGTGGGATTTTGCTCAAGCTGTGGCGGACTGTGATTTGATTGATGTTGGATGTGAGGGTGAGCCCTTCACGTGGGTTAGGGACAACCTCAAGGAGAGGCTCGACCGCGCTTTGGTTTGTGAGGCGTGGGAGAAGGTGTTTGCGGTCACAGCCGTCACTCATCTCACTCGATTTGGTTTGACCATTCACCCCTCATCATTAGGTGTCGATTTTCGAGCACCCCCCGCCGAGCTTCTTTTAGGTTCCAGAACATGTGGGTTCGCCACCACTCATTCTATGACACTGTCAGGGATTCTTGGCTTCAACTGACTGGGCTTTTCGGGATGCGCAATCTCGAGGCGAAGCTCGGAAGACTGCGGCGTTGATTGAGACAGTAGAATTGGGATGTTTTTGGAAACATCCATCAGCGCCTTTCTGTGGCTCAGAGTGCGCACGCGGAGGCTAAGCAGGCTTATGATCTGGAACCCACTCCAGAGAATAAGACTGCGATGCGCCGCTGCCATGCCGAGGCTCCGACTCCTTATAGAGAAGGATTTCTGGAAGCAGAAGGCGGCCGTTCGCTGGGTGGCCGAGGGTGAGCAAAATACTAGGTTCTTCCAGGGCTTCGTTAGGCAGAAGTGTGCTAAGTCGTACATCCGCAGTATTGAGGTTGATGGGTCATCCCTGACCCAGAAGTCTCAGATTTGGGAGTCGGCTGTTGCCTACTTCCAGACCATCTTCACCTCTGACAGAGGGGCCCTCGATGCCCCGACCGCTTCTTTCTTCCCCACCATCCCTCCTTCAGTCGACCTTGTCGCCTTTGTGAGCTCCCGACTAGGGAGGAGGTTAGGGATGCTGTCTTTGGGATTGATCCCAACAGCGTTTTTGGCCCCGATGGGTTCTCTTCTCTCCTCTATCAGGTCTGTTGGGATATTGTCGAGCCTAATGTTGAGGAGGCAATGTTGGATTTCTTCTCCAGTCACCAGATGCCGGATTCCTTCACGTCTACCTCTATCGTCTTGATCCCCAAAAGACCCAATCCGAGTTCTTGTTCCGACTACAGGCCCATCAGCCTGTGTAACGTGACCAATAAGCTCATTTCGAAGATTCTTAACGGCCGCCTTTCCCCTCTTCTCCCCTGCCTCATCTCTCCGAACCAAAGTGGTTTTGTCAAGGATCGGGTCATTAGTGATAACATACTTTTGGCCCAGGAGATGATCCATGATATCTCCCATGCGGATTGGAAGCGGGCACCGATCGTTGCGCTGAAGCTAGACATGGCTAAGGCGTATGATAGGGTGGAGTGGCCGTTTCTTTGGGAGGCACTAGCTAGGATGGGATTTCCTGAGCGGTGGATCAGTTTTGTTGAGGCGTGTGTGGAGCACTGCACGTTCTTGGTCCTGGTTAATAATAGCCCCACCGACTTCTTTCCCTCCTCTAGGGGTCTTAGACAGGGTTACCCCCTTTCCCCATCCCTTTTTGTTTTTGCGGCGGACTACCTCTCTCGCTGCCTTGACGGCTTCATCCGCGACTATCCACGGATGGCATACAGCACTCGTGGCTATGGTTCTCCCATCTCACACCTTTCTTATGCGTATGACATCATCATCTTCACCCGTGCGGATGATGATTGGTTGATTGAGCTTATGCACCTTTTGGAGCATTATAGCTCGATTACCGGCCAGCAGATCAGTGTGCAGAAGAGCACCTTCACCCTCTTCTCCTCCAGCACGGACATTTGGGCTCAGCGGATCCACGAGATTACTGGCATTGCGCGCGGCGACCTTCCCATTACTTACCTCGGGGCCCCTTTATATAAGGGTCACCTCACGAGAGCGCTCTTTGCGGACATTAGACAGAAGATGATCGACATGATCTCTGGTTGGTCGCATAGACACCTTTCCTTCGGGGGTCGGCTTGCGCTGATCAAGAGCACCCTGAGCTCCC
Organism: Striga hermonthica; assembly: GCA_902706635.1. Lineage (NCBI taxonomy): Eukaryota > Viridiplantae > Streptophyta > Magnoliopsida > Lamiales > Orobanchaceae > Striga > Striga hermonthica. Next base: position 5,954,323 of record CACSLK010007779.1, on the reverse strand, counting down.
TTCCGCTTCATTTACTTATGGTCCTCGACCCCTCTAGGTCTACTCTTGAGAAGATTGACCAGATCATGGCTCGTTATTTCTGGGGTTGCGAGGACGGCTCCGGGAGGGGTAGACGTACCCACTTAGTGAGTTGGGACTCTATTTGCCGCCCTTTCTCCGAGGGAGGCCTTGACATCCGCCGCCTTATGAATATTGTCATTGCATTCTCATACAAGCTGTGGTGGCACTTCAGGGAAAGAAAGTCGCTTTGGGCTCAGTACCTCTGCAGAAAGTACTGACCTAGACGCGCCAACCACCCTTGTTGGGTGACAGTAGTGGCTCATGACAGTAGACAGTGGCGGCGTCTTACTAGGGTCGGCAGGCGCACCCAGGATCACATCTTTTAGGTTTTGGGTGATGGCGAGGTTAGTTTTTGGGATGAGTGGTGGATAGGTGATAGACCATTGTCTAGGGATAGGCAGGTGTCGCATTCCCCCTTCTTGCTTGTGAGCGACCTTTGGACGGACGGGTCGTGGGATAGGGGGAAGCTTGATAGGGAGTTGGGCCTTGGGGCGGGTTTTAGCGAGCATTTATTAGATTAGATCCAGCAGATTCCCATCTTGGGGGATGGTTCGGATGGCATGAGTTGAAGACTGACATCATCGGGTGTGTTTTCTACTACCTCAGCTTGGGAGCAAATCAGGCTGAAAGATCGGCGTAATCTTCTCCTCGGAGCCATCTGGACCGATCTTTTCACCCCTACCATTTCAGTATTCCTTTGGAGCATCCTCTTGCGCCGGATACCCGTGGACACTGTTTTACATGCGATGGGGTTCTCTTTCCCCTCCCGGTGTGTGTGTTGTTCTGAGACTGGACGCCATGAGACCGAGACCTTTATCCACCTTTTTCTAGAGAGTGAGATTGTGAGGAGAGTGTGGGAGCCCTTTGCCACTTGGACACATATATCCCTACCCTCCACAAACAGTTTTTTTGAGCTCCTGAGTTTTTTTTATCATAGAGCACACACTTTAGACACGTGGGCTTACTCATTCCTTGTCTGATCCTTTGGTTCACCTGGACGGAAAGGAATAGTGCGAAGCATAGGAATATTACTTTTTTTGCTTTTCTCAAATTGTTTTGCAGGTAGAGAGACATCTTTCACTCCTCACATCCTTGGACAGACTCACGGCCCGAGACTGGATAGGCTGTACGCCACCACACCGCTACATGGTGGCCCCCCCTGCGCCTATTCAACCCCCTCGGCCCAGAGCTGTTGTTTGGCTTCGAACCGATTCTCCTTGGGTCAAGCTGAAAACTGATGGTTCTTTAGATCGCCAGACCGGAGTTGCTGGAGGAAGAGGTTTGATCCGGCACCACAGCGGCGCCCTTATCACCGCCTTCGACACGTCCTTCAGGCCTCCTCGAGCTACTACGCAGAGAGTCAGGAACTACAGATTGGCCTTCAGATTGCTGCCCACCTCTCTAGTAATATCTGGATCGAGCTGGACGCTGCGGCTGTCGTCACCACTCTGACCTCGGGCCACCAGGGCTCGTGGAAGATTCAGCACCCGCTTATGTGCATTAGTGCTCTTCTGCGGTCTGTCCATCACAGGATTACGCATATTTTCCGTGAGGGGAACAGACCTGCTGACTACTTTGCCAGCCTTGGCGCCACCACACCTGACCTTCACACGTTTTAGACCGACACTGCTCCTCTCCGCCTTCGCACGATGGTACGGATGGACCAGCTTGGATATCTATCTTTCCGCTTTTAGTAGATTAGATTTGTTCTCATTTTATCATACATTTATTCCGGGCACCTGTTAGCCCGATGACAGACCATATATTATTTCATTTTCGGTTTTTGTTTCTTTTTTACTGTGAGACCATGTTGACTGTAGATGTTTAATATTTTGGGCCCGATTTGGGGTCTTGATCTATGTACAGGTTGGGGATTCGGCCCAATCCCCCGCCCTTCCGGGCATTGTTTGTAAAAAAAAAAAAACTAGCAACAAAAGACAACAAACCTAGCAGCATCAGACAACTAACTTAGCAGCAAGAAATAACTAACATAGCAACAAAAGACAACTAGCAACAAAAAACAACTAAATTAGCAGCATCACACAACTAACCTACCAACAAGAAAGAACTAACATAGCAACAAAAGACAACTAACCTAGCAACAATATATAACTAACCTAGCATCTACAGACAACAAACCTAGCAAAATAGAGACAATTAACCTGGCAACTAAATAGAACTAACCTAGCATCTACAGACAACTAACCTAGCAACTAAGTCAACTAACCTAGCAAATAATGTACTACTTGACAATTTCATTTATCCTGATTTGCTTTCTATCTTTAAATAGGTACAACATGGTGTTTGTACCATTTATAGGAGTTGATAACCATGAAAAGTGTGTCACATTTGGAGCTGGATTGATTCTTAAAGAGAATGAAGAATCATACATTTGGTTGTTGGAAATTTTTTTGAAAGCTATGGGAAATGAACCGTATTACGTTGTTACTGACAAAGATCATGCTATGAAGAATACAATCGAGTGACTTTTAAACAGGCAAGACATCGTTTGTGCATGTGGCATATTATGGAAAAGGTAAGTAGGGCATTTCCAGCCCAACGCGCCCAATGCGTCTCCCATCGCCTCATATGGTATGTAGGGCATTTCCAGACTACTTAACCCCTTCTTTTCCCCTCCCCAAGCCTTCAAAACCCTCCCACTCACTCTCCATCAGCCGCCACCCTCCTCTCCCTCTCCACTCCCGATCGCCGCCTCCACCGCACACCCCGGCGACCAACGAGCAAGGACCACGGCCAACCGTCGAACCCCCACCCCTGTTCGAGTATCCCCAAGCCAGAAAGGAGTAGCCCACCTCTGTCCAAGGTTATCCCAGCCCCGGCGAGCCGAGCTTCGCCGCCGAGCCGCCCCCGCGCGTGCCATCAAGCCTTCGAACCCCTTTCCCTTGTGCTTTTTAGTGCAAGGATTTGAACACAATGTTCCCTTTTCTATTCACTCCTTCAACATATCAAAATAATAAGAGTATATGGGTATTTATAGTTGCAAAATAAATCCAAGCCTACTCCAACTAGAACTCCTAAATCGTGCAAGAATATAAATCCTAAGACAACTAAATATCCTAACATCTTCTACTAATAAAGTCCTAATACTAGTAAATTTATTTAAAGCATTAAGGAAATAGAATCCTAATTAACTAGCAAGTCTTGAACTCCAAGTTTCTTTGCATACACTCCAAGTAGTTCGGTCGTCTCCTATGCGCACCGCCTATCCGCTCGCCTAGTCCTCGGCGTGCTAGGCATCGCGCGCCTCTTCCGCTTTGCACGTGCGCGCCTACGCGCGCGCCCAGTCCGCGCCACCTCTCTCCTGCGAGTGTGTGCCAACGCCCGTCTCGCCTATGCCCGCTCGGCTTAGGTCTTCCGCATCTGCGCTGCAATCGCCCGCCATTGTGCGCGCCCCGCTACTGCCGACTTCCTCGCATGCGTGGTGCCGCGCTGATACGGAAGTGGTCATCAATCCCGGTGAGTCCGACAATGATGATGGCGATGGTCTTGATATTTGGTTGGAAAATATGTTGGAGGAGCCATCTACTCCTATTTACCGGCCATCATGCAAGAGGGATTGGCCAAAAGGTTGTGGCCCAAAGCTGAAGTCAAAAGTAAAGAAACGTACGGCCAAGAGGCGACGCAAGGCAAGGGCTCGAAAAGCAAGTCAATGTAGGTGCGAGCCTTGTGCAAAGAAAAGACGAGCCCAAAGGAAGGAGGCTAGAAGGCGTGGCTTACAATGGGTGAAGAATGGTTGGTGGATACCGGCGGATGACTGTGTGAGACTGAAAGGTTGGGACCCATGGCCCGAACCAACAGGAACGAGCGGCGACAAGGAAGGGGAGGGTGACAACGACCGGCGAATGAGCAAATGTCGCGCATCGACCCATGATGCGCGCGGGTGGACCGAACAGGCCGTACAAGTGTGCACGACGGATGGGCAGACCACGGACGTCGACTGGGACGCATTGGCGTTCGGCAGCAGAAGCGCGGGTGAGCAGTCCGAACATATTGACGGTACGCGCAACGTACGTGTGTGCGCGGTGAAGGAGTCGGGCGCGGGGCTCGCGGACAACCGCGAGTGGACATACGCGGGCGATGCGCTGGCAGGAGCAGACCGCGACCGCACAGATTTAGGAGTACCGGGCGTAGGCATATACGCGCGGGAGACGGGCAACGGATGCAAGGCGCGCGCTGGGCGCGCAAGTGCGGGTGACGCGAGCGGAAACCGAGACTTAGCGGGTGTAGGAGTGCGGGGCACGGATACGCACGCGTGAGCAGGAATCGGCGTGGACGAGGTGTGCGCAATGGGCAACGCGTGGGAGTAGCGCGCGCAAGAGACCGAGTCCGCCAAGGAGTGCGAGACGCGCACATGCGCGAGAGGCGGTCATGAGGCGGCGGGAATTTGGGGCAACCGAGAGTTGTGAACGTGTGAGGAGTTTGGAGCTTCTAGAATTTCTTGGTGTGCAAGCCAAGTAATAGTTATTTGGTAGCTTTAGGATTTTATTGCTTTCTAGAGTGAGGATTTATTTTATTGCATAGAATAGGAGATCTAGATCTATTAGGCTTAGATTTATTTCTGCACCTATAAATACCCCATGTACCTCATCATATTTTAGAAGTCTTGAATTGAGTATTGAATTGGTGAGCCAATTGAGGGGAACTTTATGTTCTAACGTGTGATAAACAAGGCCGTCAGTGCGTGTTTACATACAGTGTCGGAGAGAAGGCCCTGAGAGCATCTCGAAGTCACAGTGTCTAGGAGAAGGCCCTGAGTGCGTCTGTTAGATACACCTATCGTGGATAAACGAAGGCCCTGAGTGCGCCGTTTATTCACAACCCAACGTATAAATAACAACACTGATCAGCGATCCTTCATCATTGGTGCTTTCATTGAGAGGGTTTCATTGAGAGGTGCTGATCGTGTTTTTATTTATCCTATCTTTTCTTTTTTTTTTCGGTTTGCCTTTGCTGAGGGGCCGAATTTTTCTTTATCTTTGGTTTTTGGGGTTCGAATATTTTTTCGAATTTTCCCTTATTATTTTTCGAATTTGAGTCTTAAAAAAAAGTGTCATCTTGTTAGTCCTTTGTTTGATTTTTTTTCGGTTATTACCTTTTGTTGAGGGGCCGAATTTCTTTTGTTTCGATTTTTTTGAGTCTTGTTGGGGGTTCGAATTTTCAAATTTTCTCCCTATTTTTTTGATTTTTTAGAGTAAAAAAAAGAAAAAATTATGTCTTACCCGCCAATGGATGAGTTGGATTGGGAAGATCTGGAGATGTTGGAAGGTTTGGAAAGAGAGCTAACACCATGAGAAGCAACATATCTTGATGAGCTTCATGAGTGAAGGAATATTGAAGAGTATGAACGTCAACTCATGGAAGCCCGAGAAGCGATGGTGGTTGAGGATCCAAACGAAGAGGAAGATGCGCTTAATTTCTTAATCCTTGAGGACAAGGAAAGTCTCGAAGAGGAGGGGAATGATACGGAAGTGGTCATCAATCCCGGTGAGTCCGACAATGATGATGGCGATGGTCTTGATATTTGGTTGGAAAATATGTTGGAGGAGCCATCTAGTCCTATTTACCGGCCATCATGAAAGAGGGATTGGCCAAAAGGTTGTGGCCCAAAGCTGAAGTCAAAGGTAAAGAAACGGACGGCCAAGAGGCGACGCAAGGCAAGGGCACGAAAAGCAAGTCAATGTAGGTGCGAGCCTTGTGCAAAGAAAAGATGAGCCCAAAGGAATGAGGCTAGAAGGCGTGGCTTACGATGGGTGAAGAATGGTTGGTGGATACCGGTGGATGACTGTGTGAGACTGAAAGGTTGGGACCCATGGCCCGAACCAACGGGAACGAGCGGCGACAAGGAAGGCGAGGGTGACAGCGACCGGCTAATGAGCAAATGTCGCGCATCGACCCATGATGCGCGCGGGTGGACCAAACAGGCCGTACAAGGGTGCACGACGGACGGGCAGACCACGGACGTCGACTGGGACGCATTGGCGTTCGGCAGTGGAAGCGCGGGTGAGCAGTCCGAACATATCGACGGTACGCGCAACGTACGTGTGTGCGCGGTGGAGGAGTCGGGCGCGAGGCTCGCGGACAACCGCGAGTGGACATACGCGGGCGATGTGCTGGCAGGAGCAGACCGCGACCGCACAGATTTAGGAGTACCGGGCGTAGGCGCATACGCGCGGGAGACGGGCAACGGATGCAAGGCGCGCGCTGGGCGCGCAAGTGCGGGTGACGCGAGCGGAAACCGAGACCTAGCGGGTGTAGGAGTGCGGGGCACGGATACGCACGCGCGAGCGGGAATCGGCGTGGACGAGGTGTGCGCAATGGGCGACGCGTGGCAGCAGCGCGCGCAAGAGACCGAGTCCGCCAAGGAGTGCGAGACGCGCACATGCGCGAGAGGCGGTCATGAGGCGGCGGGAATTTGGGGCAGCCGAGAGTTGTGAACGTGTGAGGAGTTTGGAGCTTCTAGAATTGCTTGGTGTGCAAGCCAAGCAATAATTATTTGGTAGCTTTAGGATTTTATTGCTTTCTAGAGTTAGGATTTATTTTATTGCATAGAATAGGAGATCTAGATCTATTAGGCTTAGATTTATTTCTGCACCTATAAATACCCCATGTACCTCATCATATTTTAGAAGTCTTGAATTGAGTATTGAATTGGTGAGCCAATTGAGGGGAACTTTATGTTCTAACGTGTGATAAACAAGGCCGTCAGTGCGTGTTTACATACAGTGTCGGAGAGAAGGCCCTGAGAGCGTCTTGAAGTCACAGTGTCTAGGAGAAGGCCCTGAGTGCGTCTGTTAGATACACCTATCGTGGATAAACGAAGGCCCTGAGTGCGCCGTTTATTCACAACCCAACGTATAAATAACAACACCGATCAGCGATCCTTCATCACGCGCGCTCGCCATTCCTAGGCTCGTAAGGCCTAGGCCCGCGTCCTGCCCACTCGCGCGCCTGTCGCGCGCCCTACTACCACTGACCAGCTCCCGCGCGTCCCAGCTACTCTCGCGGTTGCTGCCCACGGTCGATGTACCAGTGCCCTCCTCGCGCTCGTCCATCGACCCGCGCAATGCGCCCTGCGCTCCGCTCGCCTACCGTGCACCCACCTGCGCAAGCTGCTCCGCGCATACCGCCAACCACCATGGCATGCTTTCCTGCCGCGCACCCGCGTGCACCCACCGATGCCCGCGTGCGCTCCACCCTATCGTGCGCATCATCGTCCGATGCGCGCCACTCGCCCGCATTCGCCCATTCACACATCGTCCCATAGAAATATTCGGCACGCATCTTCCACCCCTCGCGCACCCATTCTATTAGCTTCTATCCTCCAAGCTCGTCTCTTACTCGCACAAGCCTTGCACTAATCATTCACCTCCTTAGCCCTTGGGTTGTTCTGCTTTCTTGTTCGCTTGGCTTTGCGCCGTCTAGACCTCGGGCCACACCCTCTCGGCCAGTCCCTCCTGAAATTAGGTCGGTATTCTTCGATTTGTAGCTCCTCCAGCTCATGTTCGAGCCAACTCTCGAGGTCTTCGACCATCCCATCACTTGACTCATCGGGGTTAATAACCACTTCCGTATCATTCCCCTCCTCTTTAAGTCTTTCCTTGTCCTCAAGGATAATGAAATTCAGCTTATGGACTTTCCTATCATCCTCATCCTCGTCAGGTGACTCGCTTGGATCTTCGGTCATCAATTTGATTCGCTTACTCGATCGCCCAAACTTTATAGTTCCTCTCCAATAATCTGTTGTGATTGGACCAAGAGTCTCTAACCACTGGCATCCAAGTACTACACCAGTCGCCTTTAATGGCAAGGCATATAGATCAACCTTCATCTTTTGACCTTGAGCTTCCATCTTTACACCTTTGAAGAGAATATCTCCTCGAAGTGTTTCTCCGTTGGCTACTTTGACTCCAAAAGGCTTAACCTTTGTGAATGAAATCTCGATCTCCTTGGACAGCTGATCATCAATGAAGTTCAGCGTAGATCTGTTGTCTACCAATACCTCCACCAATTTTCAGCTGTGAATGTGATCATCTTCGGACCTCGTTTTTTGCACTTGACCACATGCAACAAGAACTCCTCAACAGGCTCGTTTTTCTGTTCCTCCTCAAACTCAAGCAGAAAGACTTCCTTACCTTTGCACTTGTGGTCTGGCTTGTATTTTTCGTTGCATGTGTAGCATAGGCCCTTTTCTCTTCGACGTTGCATCTCTTCGTCCGTCAACTGTCGTATGTTACTCGTTGTTCGCACCATATCGCCCTTCGGCTTGCTCTCTATCTGCGGCACTTGTACCTCGGTCGCAGCGTGCGTGCGCCTAGGCTCCATGTGCACGTCGCTCGGCCTCGCCTTGCGTACCGCCATGAGATGATCCTCGTGCAACCTAGCTGACTCCATGGCTGCTCGCATCGATCTCGACCTATCCAACCTCACCTCTGCCGCTAACTCAGCTTTCAGCCGCCAACAAACGCTCCTACTAGCGCACTCTCGGGCCAATCTTGCACCCTACTAGCAATGCGCTCAAACTCCTTTTGATAATCTCGCAAACTACCAACTTGTTTAATTCTAGAAAAAGCTTCATCATAATAAAAGTACTCACTAGAACCAAACCTCGTGATGAGCTCTCTTTCAAAATCCCTCCAACGCATGTGGTCGCCATTGTTTTTGTGTAAGATCCATTGCCACCATATGGTTGCCTCTCCATCAAGATTATAAGCAGCAATTTGAACTCGTTCATACCTTTGCACATCGTTGATCTCAAAACATTGCACGACCCGACTCAACCATGCATCCGGATCTACTCCCGTGAATGTGGGCATAGTGAGCTTTGGCCGTGTATACGCCCGCTCCTCTCGGTGTCGTTTATCGCGGTGGTGATCCGCGTGACCATCACGTCGTCGCCGATCCTTGTCGTCGCGCCCTCGGTCGTCGCGGCGTGGTCGCCGCTCGTTGCGTGCCGCGCGCGATGCGTGCGATGCGTACGTCGCGTGCGATCGCCGGTCATCGTCCTTGTTGTCGGCCTCGGTGTTGCTGGACGTCGTGGTCGACCTCGTCCCGTGATTCCTCCTTGGCCGTGGATTCATGCGCGTGAGTTGCCCGGTCAAGTCGTGGACCATGAGCTCGATCTTCGCCAAATTCTCGTTGGTCATATGTTGGCCTTCACCGATGGTCTTCAAGCTCTCCTCTAATGCTTCGATCCTCTCACGGTTTGACAACATCTCTCTTTTTTTTAAGACCCTAAAAATAAAATCAAAATAAACTAGGATGGCAATTTTTTTTTATACTAGACTCACTACTCACAAAAAAAGAAGAAAAAATTGAACCAAAGAAGAAGAAAATCGGCCCCCTCAGCAAAAGGCAAAACCCAAAAAAAAGAAAAAGATAAAATAGACAAAAACACGATTGGACACTCTCAACGAAAGCACCAATGATGAGGGATCGTGAATTTGTCTACCGTTTGTGAATAATCGCGCACTTGTGGCCTTCGACTAAACACGATAAGTGTGACTTCAAGATGCTCTCAGGGCCTTCTCTTAGATACGGTTGTATGGTAAACACGCACTGCGGCCTTGCTTAAACACACGATTTGAACACAATGTTCCCTTTTCTATTCACTCCTTCAACATATCAAAATAATAAGAGTACATGGGTATTTATAGGTGCAAAATAAATCCAAGCCTACTCAAACTAGAACTCTTAAATCATGCAAGAATATAAACCCTAAGACAACTAAATATCCTAACATCTTCTACTTATAAAATCCTAATTCTAGTAGATTCATTAAAAGCATTAAAGAAATAGAATCCTAATTAACTAGCAAGTCTTGAACTCCAAATTGCTTTGCTTGCACTCCAAGTAGTTCGGCCGCCTCCTATGCACACCGCCTAGTCCTCGGCGCGCTAGGCATCGCGCGCCTCGTCCGCTTCGCACGTGCGCACCTTCGCGCGCGCCCAGTTCACGCTGTCTCTCTCCTCCGCGTGTGTGCCAGCGCCCGTCTCGCCTATGCTCGCTCATCTTAGGTCGCCCGCGTCTGCGCTGCAATCGCGCGCCATTGTGCGCGCCCCGCTGCTGCCGACTTCCTCGCACACGTGGTGCCGCGCGCTCGCCATTCCTAGGCCCGCAAGGCCTAGGCCTGCGTCCTGCCTACTCGCGCGCCTTTCGTGCACCCTGCTACCACCGACCAGCTCCCGCGCGTCCCAGCTACTCTCGCGGTTGCTGCTTACGCTCGACGTCTCAGCGTCCTCCTCGCGCTTGTCTATCGACCCGCACGTTGCGCCCAATGGCCATGCGCTCCGCTCGCCTACCGCGCACCCACCTGCCCTAGCTGCTCTGCGCGTACCGTCAACCCCCGTGGCCTGCTCGCCTTCCGCGCACCCACGTGCGCTTCACCCTATCATGTGCATCATCGTCCGATGCGTGCCACTCGGCCGCATTCGCCCATTCGCACATCGTCCCATAGCATTCTCCGGCACGCATCTTCCACCCATCTTCCACCCATCTTCTACCCCTCGCGCACCCATTCTCTTAGCTTCTATCATCCAAGCTGGTCGCTTCCTCGCACAAGCCTTGCACCAATCATTCACCTCCTTAGCCCTTGGCTTGTCCTGCCTTCTTGTTCGCATGGCTTTGCGCCTTCTAGACGTCGGGCCACACCCTCTCGGCCAGTCCCTCCTGAAAGTAGGCCAGTATTTTTCGATTTGTCGCTCCTCCAGCTCATGTTCGAGCCAACTCTCGAGGTCTTGGACCATCCCGTCACTTGACTCACCGGGGTTAATAACCACTTTCGTATCACAGTGCCCCAACGCGCACGCCAGCGGCCCAGCGCACAACACCACAGCGCGCCAGCGCACCCTG
>CACSLK010007779.1:5908662-5936860 GCA_902706635.1 Striga hermonthica | reverse complement strand
GGCCACGCGCGATGAGCGCTGGCGACGGCTTTGGGCCATAAAACAACATTTTTCCTCGACCATCATCAAGTAACTGGACGTAAAATGAGGTAAACTGATCATTTAAACGTGAATGGTTCGTGAGTTGCCGGGTAAAACAAGAAGTTACTCGATTACTATTTAACTTAGGCATATTCGAACCTCAACACGGTAATACTAGGAATTCTTGAACATGATTCGAATCTTACCACTTAAAATGAACTTATTGCCATAAAAATAAGTTGAGGATAACTATACCTTCTTAAGTGCTCGTCGGAATATCGCAATCGATCGTGACCTTGCGTGCGCGTCCGTGTGTGTGCGATATCATCGTCGTGCGTTATTCGCGTGTTACTCCTTGCGGTGTTCTTCCCACAACCTTCAACACTCTCTCTTTATTTAGGTAATATAGGCTAAACTTACTTAAGGGGAAAAATGGGAAAATTTCATCCAAACTCTTCCTTATATACATGACCGAATGGAACAATTAAGTTGGGGAAAAGATGATGCTAAAACGTGGCCTCTTATAAGCATGACAATTGCTCCATAATTAGGTGGTTATGATGACTAATCCCCTCCTTAAGCCTCCCAATATGCCACGTACCAATGCCTAATGAGAAGGAGCAAAATTGCTTTCCTTTTTGCTAAGGAAAAGCTACGGCTTCTTAAAAATTTTTGGAAGAATTAATATGGCTAATGAACTTTTAAGCATAATACTTAATTACCAAAATTATTCCGAACGTAAACGGTACGTCGAAAATAATTTTCGGTAATCTCAACTGAAAATAATTAATTCCGAAAATAATAATCGATAACATTATTATATCGGAACTAAAAACATGATTAACATGATGGGATATCACTGACTGAATAATTAATTCCGGACTCATTAATTAATCAAACGAATCGGAATTAAATTTGGAAACTTATCCGGTTTACTGAAATAATTAACCGAATAATTTATCGACTAATAGTCAAACTTGAAATATAACTGACTGATTAACCTAAACTTGAACATGAACATGATTATTTATTAATAAAGGCTAGCTTAAAACTAAAAGCTAGTATTTTCCTTTATTAATAAAATACGGAGCGTTACAATCCATCCCCCTTAAAATATTTCCGTCCTCGGAAATACTAAAACTGGAATGTACAAGCTTAACTTAAAGCTTATACTTACTGATTACATGACTTGAAAATTCAGTATTTTAATACTGAATAATAGACTTGATCTGAACTGAAGATACATCAATTCACAATTAAGTGAATTGTTGATTTCTGCTGTCTCAGAATGGACATTTTCTAAAATAAAGTGTTCCACTGATAAAACATGATTTCAAAACGAAACTCTGAAGCGTATTGGTCATCCTCTTCTGATTGCTGGCTGATCTCCAGTCTGAACGCTGGTTGTGAAGACTCCTGTCGTAGGTACACACGGAAGATTCCAGGGATTCACATATGCACAAATGAGGATAACTAGCTGTATTGGTAATTACCTTTCATAAACGTCTGCTCGACAACGCGGCACATCGTTCGCGGCACATTGTAATGCGGCACACCTGCTCCTCATCAGGTGAGTGCGACACGCCTGCATACAGCACCTGGCGAACATTGCACCTGCGTCGTTGACGTAATCTGACCATATCTATACCTCAAGCTAGTAACCTCAATGTACTTTTTAATACTAACTCTCTGTAATCTCCCAATGTACTGTGATTCAAGCATGGCATCTTTGAATGGAAGGCGTCGATTTGTCATCATGGCACGATATGTTGCTATCGATTGGCCCTTCATCGTCGCGTTGTATGTCAACCTGTGGTACCTGCAACTGTTTACTCCCTCCGAGGTTAAACTTAACCTCAAAAAGAAGTCCATCATGAATGAATATCTCCCCCGATTTCTCAGATTCTTCAGAATTTGAGACTCGAGGCGCTGACATACTGAAAATGATGAATAAGTCTTGTCTTATTAGACAGACTATTCTCGATCTTGACATGACTGGCTTAAATATTCTCATGACTGAATAACCATGACTTGACTCTTACATGACTGAATCATCTTTGTCTGAACTCTGAAAACTATCCCGAGACAACTAAATAGTCGTTTCGAGATGGAAAACGTGATATTTACTTACTTACTTGACTTGATAAGGTACGACTTCAAATTTCCAGGTAAATTTAGACTAATGGTCTGTATGTCAGACCGCCACATTTAACCCGGCTGAACAACTATTATACGTCGACCTTACATCATGAACATAAACTGTAAATCGTGAACATGAATTTATAACTCTGTACTGTATAGGGCTGCTCCAGTATCAACTGGTCCCGAAAGCACAAAGTAATTAGCTGATCTTGAACTTTGAAAATCATAACTTGAAATATCATGACTGATAAAATATCTGACATAATTGACTTGAAAGGTTGTTATTACATGAACTCACATTACTCCGGTTTTAGCTTTAAGCCTCCATGGTATACCCGGCTGAATGGCTATTATTTCAAGCCTCCATGGTAACCCGGACTATTGACTCTTATACACTAGAAACCGTTACCTTAACAATGACTTGAGAATTATAACAACCTTTAACATAAATTTTTTTGCCTTGAACATGATTTACTGATCTGACTGAGGAAATTTGAGTCTCTTCCTCGAATTAAATCAAGGAAATTCTCCCTGAAGTCTGCCAATTGATTGGCAAAATGGCAGTTTTCAATAGAAATATCTGAGAAACATGATTATTAAGATTTGTTTAGCATAAGTGCTTACAAATCTCCTGACAAGTTGCTAACTTGACTTGAATAAATCTAGAATTGAATTTAGAGTTCTCAACTTAATCCCTTTCTAAGGTTCTGAATCCACTCGTCCACGATACGGGGATCTCCCTGCCCGGAGAATTTCTCAACATGATAGTCGCGGAACTATAAACTACTGTGGCCTGAGTAAGAGCCGGGTAATCGGGTTCTCTACGGGGCGGCATCTGAACATTGAGAAAGTTCAACATTATCGAACACATGATAATATTCTGACTGATTACTATTGCCCACAAATCTCTTGACGAGTTGCCAAAAATGGCCGATAAATACTGACTTGAATCCTGAGAAACTCTAGAGTCATATCGAAAGATACTAAATTCTAGAGTCATGAATATACTGAATTCTAGAGTCATATCTGAACTCTAAAGTCTGAACCTGATTCGAGCATCTTAACTAGGTCCTGATCCATAATTTCTGAGCATAGACAAAGTAATATGTTTATAACTTGAAAACATAAATCAGCACTTACCTGTAGTCGGCGGGGCGTGAGCATGACGGTTCAGGTTTTTCTGAAAATTACTGACTGAAAAACTTTTCAGACACGCAAAAACGTGCTCTGATACCATTTGTAACACCCCACCTTATCGTAAAATCAGAGTGCGAAAATTTCGCAAAGTTATTTAAAAATAAAATCTTTTACTTTGCGAAAACTGATTTGGGGTGCTACCGTAAAAACGTGACTTAATTTTGGAAAACCGTTATCTTAATTTTTCATAAAATCATACTTTACTGAAAGCATAATGTTTTCCAAAAGTCCGGTCAAAATATAAGTTCATCAAAAACCATCATCAGCAGAAACGTAAATCATCATAATATATACACAGTCAAAACATAAAAGTCCTGAAGCCTTCGTCATCTCACGCTCCCTGCCCGACATACTGACCTGAAAAACATGATAACAATGGGAAATGAGCACTATGGCACTGTGCTCCGTGGAAACTCATACTAATGTAAACATTGAAAATAATAACAACATCATGATATCGGCATATACATAACCTCAACATGAAACCGGTAATAACATGAACATGAATCTGATATCGTCACGCAACGTGACCCTGACCGTTACCTCATCTGCCGGCAAAAACTAATGTCGGAAACCATGTGCACACTCTAGTGGGCAGACTAGGGCCACTAGAACCCAGAATGGACCGGCGACCATTCCGAGCGGATACTGAACTGAAATACATACCTCAAACATGGTACCGTAATTATAATCAATGTAGTACTTAGCCTGAGTCCCCACCTGAACTGCTGAAACTGAACGGTAGTGCTGATGCCTGATCAAACAGAAAAATAATATAAACAATTACTACTGACTATGCTCAGACTGTTAACTTAACTGATTAATTTCGTTAAGATGCTCTACTGAAACCTGACATGATACTTAGACTTAACCGGAATAACTGGAACTGAACTGACATGAACTGATCGGACGTAAACTTACTGAACTGAACTTATCCCGGAATATTAACTGGAAATACTATTAAAATCATGAACCGGGCTGAAACATATCATAAGGACGGAACCGTTTTAAAAATGAGACTGAACCGGTCCAGCCGGTCTGAACTGGTCTGGACCGGACTGCCGGTCGACTGAACCGGCAGTCAGCATCGACCCGGCCAGCAGCCTGCCGCGTGCTGTGCACAGCGCGCACGGGCGCTGCTGGCTTGCTGCGGGCGCTGGACAGTCGTCCCAGGCACGACTGGGCGTGCTGGGTACGTGTGGCGTGCCGCTGGACGCATAACTGATTGGCGAGACGCGTGCGTGCGTCCAGCGCATCACAGCAAATAGCACTTTTCGCACGATCAACTGAATGGGCCGTGGCGAGCGCGCCGTGCGCCGCCGACGGCGATAGGCCGTCTCTCGACCACTTCACTTTTTCCCTCGGCAACTCAAGACCAATTGAACATGAAACATCATTTGGAGGCTATTAAGACATAAATCACACGGACAAACTCGACCAAAATGAAAGTAACATGACAGGACTTGGTGCTGCCCGTGGCCACGCGCGATGAGCGCTGGCGACGGCTTTAAGCCATTTCACAAATAAAACAATCATTTTTCCTCGACCATCATCAAATAACTGAACATAAAATGAGGTAAACTGATCATTTAAATATGAATGGTTCGTGAGTTGCCGTGTAAAACGAGGAGT
This sequence comes from Striga hermonthica, assembly GCA_902706635.1. NCBI lineage: Eukaryota > Viridiplantae > Streptophyta > Magnoliopsida > Lamiales > Orobanchaceae > Striga > Striga hermonthica. The sequence goes on along the minus strand of CACSLK010007779.1, from coordinate 5,931,868 downwards.
TACTCGATCACGATTTAACTAGGCATAATCGACCCTCAACACGGTAATACTAGGAATTCTTGAACATGATTCGAACATTACAACTTATAATGAACTTATTGCCATAAAAATAGGTTGAGGATAACTATACCTCCTTAAGTGCTCGTTAATATCACAAAACTGATCGTAATTCCGTCGGTTCTCGCGTGCGCGTTCCCGTGTGTGTGCGATAGCGTCGCCGTACGTTATTCGCGTGTTACTCCTTGTGGTGTTCTTCCCACAACCTTCAACACTCTCTCTTTATTTAGGTAATATAGGCTGAACTTACTTAAGGGGAAAAATGGGAAAATTTCATCCAAACTCTTCCTTATATACATGACCGAATGGAACAATTAAGTTGGGGGAAAGATGATGCTAAAACGTGGCCTCTTATAAGCATGACAATTGCTCCATAATTAGGTGGTTATGATGACTAATCCTCTCCTTAAGCCTCCCAATGTGCCACGTACCAATGCCTAATGAGAAGGAGCAAAATTGCTTTCCTTTTTGCTAAGGAAAAGCTACGGCTTCTTAAAAATTTTTGGAAGAATTAATATGGCTAATGAACTTTTAAGCATAATACTTAATTACCAAAATTATTCCGAACGTAAACGGTACGTCGAAAATAATTTTCGGTAATCTCAACTGAAAATAATTAATTCCGAAAATAATAATCGATAACATTATTATATCGGAACTAAAAACATGATTAACATGATGGGATATCACTGACTGAATAATTAATTCCGGACTCATTAATTAATCAAACGAATCGGAATTAAATCTGGAAACTTATCCGGTTTACTGAAATAATTAACCGAATAATTTATCGACTAATAGTCGAACTTGGAATATAACTGACTGATTAACCTAAACTTGAACATGAACATGATTATTTATTAATAAAGGCTAGCTTAAAACTAAAAGCTAGTATTTTCTTTTATTAATAAAATACGGAGCGTTACAAGTTAGCTAGAGTCGAGCCCAAGCCCAAGGCCACGGGCTTTCTTCCTAGAGGTACCCTACAGTCGGCCTTCAAGGCCAACCACTCGTACTTTGTAGTTCTCTCCCCTGAGGCAGAGGATGAGCCAGAGCCTTCGACTAGTGTTCCCCCAAGGTTTTCAGATCTTGCGCTCCTAGATGACGATGACCTTCTTATAGATGATATGGAGCAGCCGGACACCTCGACCGGTGGCAAGTCCATTCACTTATCTGATGACAACGCACGTGACGCTGCTCTATTGCCGACCCATACATCTAGCCAGGACCGCTTTCTGGAGCTGAGGACCGCTCCCTTCGCCGCTCTCCCAAAAGGGGATGAGTCGGCTCATCCTCCCCTGCTGAGATTGGGAGCTCGGCTGGGCATACAACCAGCCTTCATCCATCATTGATAGGCGAGCACCTGAGTGCTTCGCCGGTTAGATCCTCCCTTCTCCCCCTCCCCCAGTAGGTTTGTGGTCTTAACCGCGCCCAGCACGACATCTAATGCGAGAGCTTTGCTTCTAGTGCGTTTGTTCCCTTGAGATACAGGAGAGGACCCTAGAGGTGACGCACCCTGCTAGTATCATTCTGGATCAGTCTGCCCAGCCAGACGACTCACATGCCACGAGCACCTACCGAGGTCGGTACGCCAGGAGGACCAGACCTCCACTGCGTACGACACGATGGATGGTCTCTCCAGCACTTCGATCCTTTCACCACATTCCCCCTTCAGGTGGCTCGACTCAGCCTCGCCACAGGCAGACTACGTCGGGCGGATCTTGTGACTGTTGATATGTCTATTACATCCATAACGTAGAATGGTCGTGGCCTGGCGAATAGGGCCACTCTTGCTCATCTTAATTCCCTCATTCGTGATCATAGACTTGATTTTGTTGGCTTTATTGAGCCGATGTTTCGCACTCCTTCTTTTGACTATTACTCACGTCGCCTTGGTTTCCACTCGGGGGTGGGTAACATTAAATCCATACAATTGGACAACTCGTCAAAACGGATGTTCCAAGACCTCGAAGCCTGCTTCAGTCCATAAATGGACCTTTTCAGCTTACAGACCAGATGCTTTTGAACCTCTGCAATGAATCCTTCTGGTTGCTGCATATAGATGTCCTCGTCCAAATTACCGTTAAAGAAAGCGGTCTTAACATCCATTTACCAAATCTCATAATCCATATGAGTGGCTACAGCCAAGAGAATCCTGACAGATTTGAGCATGGCTACCGGCGAAAAGTTTCCTCATAATCGTTCCCCTCTTTCTGAGTGTACCCTTTCGCAAGAAGCCTAGCTTTGAAGGTCTCAAACTTCCCATCTGATCCTCTCTTTCCCTTATAGACCCACTTGCATCCAATGGCGCAGACGCCACTGGGTGGCTCTACAAGATCCCATACCTGATTAGAGTCCATAGACCCTATTTCAGATTTCATCGCCTTTTGCCAAGACTCTGCGTCCCGATCTTGGAGTACCTCATTGCATGACCATGGGTCGAATTCAAGAACGTCCGGGACGGCCTCTGAAGACTTTCCTAGACCCATGAACCGTTCAGGCTGCCCGACAACCTCCCACTACGATGAGGTATTACATGCTCAGGTGCATCATCAGTGATACGTGTTGCAGTACTTTATGGTGTAACATCAAGCGCACTCGGTATTGAAGTACTCACTTCCTTTAACTCCTCGAGGACATGTCAACTACTGGGCTTATGATATAAGGCATAGTCTTCTTCCAAGAACCTAACGTTCGTACTAACGATTACTTTCTGGTCCTCGGAACTATAAAATAGACCACCTTTTGTTTTCTTAGGATATCCCACAAACAGCCTTACTTTTGTTCTCGGTTCCAACTTATCAGTATCGGTTCTCAGCACATGTGCTGGACTACCTCAAATGCTCAGATGCCTTAGACTGGGCATATGCCAATACCACAACTCCAATGGTGTATACGGTACTGATTTAGAAGGTACTCTATTCAGAATATATATTGTTGTTTCTAAGGCATATCCCCAAAATGAATTTGGTAAAGTACTATAACTCATCATCGCCCTAACCATTTCCATAAGAGTCCTATTCCTCCTTTTTGCTACGCCATTCTGCTGAGGCGTGCCAGGCGCAGTCAGCTGGGATGTAATCCTATTATCCGTCAAGTAGTTCCTAAAGTCATTTGAGAGATATTCGCCACCACGATATGATCATAGTGACTTGATACTTTTTCCTAACTACTTTTCCACAACTGTCTTACACTCTAAGAACTTCTGAAAGCATTCAGACTTGCGGTGCAGAACGAAAATGTACCCATATCTAGAGTAATCATTGATAAATGTAACGAAGTACTCGAAACCACCTCTCGCTTGAACACTCATAGGACCACATAGATCGGGATGAACTAGCCCTAACACATCTTCGACTCTATGCCCCTTTGAACAAAAAACAATCCTAGTCATTTTGTCTTCCAGGCAAGACTCACAAGTTGGAAAAGCCTCGACTTCTAAAGACCCTAAGGGCCCCATCTGCTACCAACCTTTGAATCCTCCTAAGGTTTATATGACCAAGTCTTAGATGCCAAAGATATGTTTCGTTCATTTCAGAAGGTTCCTTTCTCTTATTCAGATTAGATGATGGATTAAATAATTGTTTATGTTGCAGTAAAGATGACTTAGATTCTAGAATGTATAGATTGTCAACTAATGAACCAGAACATATGAACCTTTTGCCAAAACGAATAACGACTTTATTATCGAAAGTAGCAGAAAAACCGTTCATAAACAACTTAGAAACTGAAATCAAATTCTTTCTAAAACTAGGAACATAAAGACAATCTTTCATAACTAGAAACCTATCGAAGCCAAAATCTAAATAGACGTCTCCCACTGCAACTGTTGATGCTCTACTAGTAATGCCCAAGTAGATGGTAACTTCTCCTTCTCTAAGCCGTTTGGTCTCCTGGAACCCCTACAATGAATTGCAGACATGATCAGTGGCTCTCGTATCTACACACCAGGTTCTGGTAGATAACACTGCTAAACATGTTTCAACGACTAAAGAAAAAGATGAAACTTTGTCGAACTTCTTGAGGAGAGGGCAGTCTGCCTTCCAGTGTCCTTTCTGCTGGCATCTGTGGAACTTGCCTTTCGGCTTCTTCGCCTTCTTCCAAGGTTGCGCGTCATTCATGACTGCCTTGCCCTTTCTTGCGGACTACTTCCTCTTCTTGCCCTTAGAAGCCTTAGAAATGGAATCTTCACCCCGCTGGGCCACCATAGCTTGGGTCTTCTGACGAAACAGGCCCTCTGCCGACTGAAGTTAAGAGACAAGTTCCAGAAGAGTCATCAACATCTAATTCATGTTGTAATTCAACCAGAATTGCTTGAAGCTCTTCTGCAGAGACTGGAGCACTATATCGACCTGCGTTTCTCCGTCAATAAAAGCCCCAAGAACCTCCAACTCATTCAGCTGGGCCATCATAGCAAGAACATTTTCCCTTACGGGAGTGCCCTCACGCATGGTCATGTTCATCAGAACCCTCATGGCCTGCTGTCGGGCAACTCACGACTTATGACCAAATAACTCCTTGAGATTGAGGAGCATCTCTGCTGCAGTGTTCATAGACTGATGTTGGTGTTGAAGTACAGTTGACAAAGATGCCAAGATGTAACACTTCGCCATTTCGTCAGCCTTTTTCCACCGAGCATACTCCTCTTTCTCTTGGTCTGGTGCATTATCAGCAGGCACAACCGGAAAAGCCTCAACAGTAGCAAATTTGTACCCCTCAGCAGCTAACACAATATCCATGTTCCTTTTCCAGTCAATATAATTGGGACCAACCAGTTTATTTTCTTTGATAATTACGAAAAACTGATTGAAAGACATTTTGAATTCCTGGGATCATGCAAACATAGTCTTTACACAGTCAAGTAGTTTTGAATTTAAACATCAAATATTGATCCCATGTAACAATATTCAAATAAATTCACAAACACCTCAAAACACCGAATCCCCACAGGCCACGGAGTGTGGACGACGTCTACGGTTCAAACATTCGCAAGAGGAGGGATATATCCCATTAGCTTAACATACTGCCAATCAATACTTAACTAATAGTCGGTCCGCCTTTTGGCCAGCGCAATTAACTTGTAAAAGAAAAAAAACGACCTTTTCCTTTGAGAATATCGTAATTATTTGCACTTTAAGTGTAACCCATTAATTGGTCCTAAGTTTACTACCAAAATTATACGTCCACCTTTGGGTGACCTGTACGCTTTTGAAATAGCTCACTATAACCATCCCGAAAGAGATTTGTCCTTTTGAACTGTGAAATAAAACATCCTTTGGGCTCGAATTAAATAACTTCACTGACAAACCTATAATGGAGGCCTTGGATGTAATTTATTTCAACCCAATACACACTTAATATAATTTTTATTTTACGGGATTTTCCTAGATATGCTCCTAATAATTCGATTTGCACATAAGCAATTACATAAGAACATGCATGATTAATAAGCAATAATAAACTAGGAATTATAATCCAACTATCATGGCCATTAATCAATCTCCAATGTTACGGAGAAAACACAATCATGTCTTTGTTGAGTGTGCCTTCCGATTCAGGTATTGGAACTCCCCTTTCGCAGTGACTCCCACTGAATTGGTCGTCTCCAGGAAAGTCACCATTGGATTATCACCATGGCATCCATGTACGTGTTTATCACCTTGCCCCGTCAAGGTTGGTCCACGCCCGTCGGATCAATAATGAATAATATAAACAACAATTAGATAATCAATCCTATGACCCACGCAGGAGCCGTACATGAGTTACTATGAAAGCAATAAACTATGCGGTGTCCCGCCGCGCGAATAATTTATTACAAGCATTCACCAACCCGAAAATTCCTCGACATGTTCGAGGCTTATAAAACTGTAACGCCCCACTTTTATTTAACGAAAATCAGAATAAAATTTTCAAAATTATTTCAAAACATTTGAGGCGCTACTCTTTTTCAAAACAATAATCAATACTCATCAATTTCTCAATACTCAGCAATAATCAATACTCATAATCAATATAAAAATCCCAATAATCAATCATAATCCAATAATAATCCAAGGGAAATAACCCCTATCAATAATTCAATAATCCAATACTAACGAAAAGCAATAATCAATAATAACGCAATAATATCCAAGTTAAGTTCAAAGCGCAAGCATTAAACAATTTAAAGACCACCACTCGCATCCCTTCCGCCGTGTCGCATAAACTAACCTGCATCCGTGAAGAGCAGGTGGGGATGAGCACAATAGGAAAATCGAGGTGCTCACTGCTATGCAATAATTAATATCAGTAAATATAAAACATTTTTAAGTATGGTCGGAGCATGTATACGAATCAATAATCAACCCATCTCCTATCAATAATCAATAATGGTCTCATGTGCACACCTATAATAATAGACTACTGTCGAGCTATATACCGAACGCCTTCCTCGAAGGCCTTACAATGAGTGCCCGGCCAGCAGGAGCAATAATCCACCCCGAATGCCAAAACTCACGCCTTGGCCTTACATACGAGGATCACCAGCCAAGGCTCACGCCCTGACTGTCAACAATAATAAAGGAAACTACCCGAAGGTACGTTCTATAACTACGGGGAAAACCGTTCGACAGCCAATATAGCTCACATCGAAGGCTACATGGTTCACATGCATACATTGATCATACTTACAACAAAAGCAATTAATTAAAGCATAGTAAATTTTACAATTACAACCCACCTAGTAAATCGATAGAAAGCACACAAACAGGTCGTTAGGTCGAGGGCTCGACTCCTCAAACACCTACGTTAAGTCCAGATGCTATAATCAACATCCATATGACTTGAACGAAAAACACAATCATACTTAGTCGAACTTGATTCGACTAAGTTGTTCGTGAAGTCCTGTGGACGTTGGAACACTTAGACTCGACACTAAGACTCAACCAAATACATATGGGAGTTCACACAATCTCAATTAAAGATTGACCAAGTCAAACACAAAAGAAACAGAAAGCGAGTCGATTTACAGTTTTTATTGCAAAAACTATATATTTAAAAATACTAGTATTTAATCACCAAAAACAAGTTGATCAGGTTATCAAAAGAGTTAGGCTCTGAAATTTTAACCAAAAATTCACCTCTCAGAACTTAGCATAACCACAAATTTTCAGCCCCAAAATCAAAGTATGCTATTTGTAAGATTCGAGCAAGTTTATGGTAAAATCGAGAATACAATATCAACCAGACCAAAAGAATGATTCACCCTCTGACATTTTTATCCAAGGGACCTCAGTATGTGAATAGTAGTGTGTAAAAATCTCAGCCTTAAACACCTAACATGTGAATTAATAAAATTACTACCACATTCAGCAGTTTCTGTATTTTAAATAAAACCGAAACATTTTAAAATCCAAAAATTCTAATAATTTTACAGCATGAAATACATCACAAAACAAGAACCTCAGCAAAAAATAAGAATTTTCCAGCAATTAACCAATTTATCAAAATTAAAACACGATTCAACAGAATCCGTAAATAAATTATTTACCCTATCAATATCAATCCAAAAGTTCCAAAATTTTTATACAGCAACCAAATCAGGCATATTACCAACATATTAAAATATCAAGAATTTTGGAGCAATACTCAATTTATTATGAATTTAACATGAATCTGACCAAAATTCACTATAATTCTTAAAAATAGCTACAGACCTCCGAAAATTCTGAAATTTTTACACGAGCTATATAATGACCAATGGCAGTTACAGTAAAAACTTCACAGCAATTGGATCAGTATATTATTTTTAAAAATTGAAACACCGAAACAGCAAACATAAACGATCACAAATCATAAACGACTCGACTTACGACGAATTCGTCCTAGGTCTTTGCCATAAGACCAAGGGTTCGATAGGTTCCAGCCCACAGTAACATACTCACGAATTGACTAGGTCTCGTTCGATTTCTCAAAATCGAAGAGCTCGTCTTTACACATAATTATATGAACACATAAAAAGTCGTAGGCATATTTATACACATTCGAGAGTCAAGATCAACACAACAAATAAACTCATAACAAAAATGATACATAAGATTTAACATGACGGGAAGTTTGAGCTTTGTACCGTTCTCGAGAATACAAACGATAGACGAGTAACGAGACGATCGAACGGGGCCGACGGTACGCGCACTTGGCAGCAAAACGTGGCCCGCGCAGCGTGGGGGTTTGCTTGGCAACAAGAGCTCACAGCGGAAGCAAAACGTCCAATAGCAGCCTGCGATGGTTTGGCAACAAGAGCTCACAGCGGCAGCAAAACGTCCAATAGCAGCCTGCGGTGGTCAACGGCCCGGGACTATACGCACGTCGAGATGATAGCTTCAGCGGTGGCTCGCAATAGGGTGTCACGGCGTGAAGGGGCTCGTGGCAGGGAGTCACAGCGTGAAGAGGGCGTTGGTCGCGGCGCGGCAGGGCTATCAGGGCGCGACGAGATGATGGCAGCGTCGCAAGATGTCTGTCCGCAGTGGGACAAGCAGGCAGCAGGGCCGCAATTGGATAACGGGGCTCGCCAGCTATGTTTGGCACTCCGGCGGGACTCGACGACGACGATCGACAATCCGACAGAACTCGACGGGACCCGACGGAACTTGGTGGTGGTGTTGGAGCCTGCAACCGTGAACTCAATGGTGCTGCTCGTGAACAGGGAGGCGCTGCGACGGACGTTCGTAACAGGGGTTGACGGGCGACCTCGCGATGGAGCTGCGATTAAAGGTCGTGCGCGAGGAGTCAATTTTGTGGAGGAGCAGCAACGCAGGGTCTGATCGCGGTGGTTCGCGGTGGGGCACGACTGCCGACAAGAGGAGAACGATGGTGCTCCTGGTCGCGAGTATTGCCTGTTGGCCGCGGAAGGAATTCTCGCCGGGAGTGCAGGACACGGCGGCGATGGACGATGCGCGACAGTGGTGACGATGGGGACGCGGTACAGTGTCGCCGGTGGAGACTCGTCGGTCTGCTGGTGCTGCTCACGGCGAAATGATGGTGCTGATGGCGAGCGATGGTGTTTATATGAGAGAAAGGGAGAGATGGCAAGTTCTTTCTTCTGCCTCTGCTACGCGTCCCGAGAGGGAAATTTAAAAGAGAGAGATAAGAGACTGAAGGTTGCGGGTGTATTTGATCGTGAGAGATGAGGGGACAATACATTAGACTAGAGTTTTCCAATTTATATAGCATCTAGGTTATAATTCTTCTCACACAAGAAGACACACACCTGCACGCGGAAAGAGAAGAAGAACCGGGTCTGCTGGACCGGTTTGATGTGCTGGAGGCTCGGTTCATGCGGGTTTCAAGAATTTGGTCCCATTCTCGGGTCCTCGGGCTCGGTTCGGCAATTAACGATTTAAAACGGTTTGGCTTGATAATTAGAATAACACCCATTAATATATATGATATACATATATATATATATATATATATATATATTACACATTTAAATATTAGTAATAATACACAATAAACACATTTTAAATAAAAAAGTACACATAATGATATTTACACACATTAATCACTTAGGCCAATTAGACATTTAAAATAAATATTAATAATAATAGTAATAATAACAATAATAAAGACAATAAATAATAAATAACCCAATTATTCCATATTCAAACGGATTAAATTTGGGTCGCGCGATTAAACCGCAATCGCCTACGACGAACGTTTTTCAATAAAACGATCGAGTGTTACAACCTATTATTCAAGTCGACATCGCGACTAATAAAATAAATATATCCTAATAAATAATATTCGACAAATAAAATATTCCGAGAAATTCTATAAATCGAACGGGGCGTTACAATCTATCCTCCTTAAAACATTTCCGTCCTCGGAAATGCGAAAGAACACACATTTAAAGAAAAACGACATGCTCGATAAACATACACTCACGTACAGGACTCAATCCGACTCGCCATATGCTCATATGTTTGCCTTATTGCATGGGAGGGTTATCAATCTTGCCCGAGCTCAGGCGCACATCCTCTTGCAAGAGACTCTGTTCGGCTTGGCCTATACCCACGAGTATCAACAATTTACTCTGTACCTAACAACACACAAGACCTCAACAGGTCGTACGGTGTATTGCCAGCGTACTACGACTATTTTGCCAACAAGGTGAAAACGTGACGCTAAGTCTCAGTCTCGTGCCCGAGTCATACTGATAATTTGCTCATGATTCTATCACGGACCGAGTGTCTCCATTAGAGACTAAGACGCGGTATACAACACTCCCTAGATGCTCATACTCGCACGATATCGACTCCACGATTCGAACGCAACCCTTATGTGCAAACATAAGGATTGACCAATAGCAATACGACATTCCCAATTTGCCCACTCGAGAAACTCTCAAGTGAATCATAGGGACTCAATGACTACTCTCCTTAACCAGGAATCATCGATTAAGCATTTACACACATTTAGTGGGACTTGGAGCTCTCGGTTCAAGGTTCAAACAAAAATGGGTTCAAAAGGATAACCAAGTATTCCAGCACGAAACAGTTTCAACAGCTCAAGAAAAACATCAATGGTTGGTCGCACACGCTGGTCTGGGGAGTTCGTGCGTACGTGATGGCGGCTGCAGTTTGCATGCGAGTCAACGGTCGGCCGCGCGCAAGCCTTCCGTCTCACAGCACGGTCGTGCGTGCTCGGCCACCACTTCGCGTGGCTACACCCAGCCAGAGCCGGCATTCGGTTCAAGGTTTCACCAGGGGGTCTCAATCTCAAATCACCAAAAGAAATGGTTTTACCAACTAACGAGAATTTTTGGGTCCAATATATATATTTCAGTCGTTTCAGAATTTCAAAGGTTTCAAAAGTTTCCAATATCGCAAGGGGCATGCTCGAGTTCCAAGTCCACTACCTACTCTAACAAAAACAAAACAATAACCACTGGACAACGTACGATATGGGGTCGGGAAAAACTTCCCAAAAGAAATGAGGATCAGTCCCTCAGCCAGGAACAATCCCGATCCCAGCGGTCACTACCAAAATAATGAACGCATAGCTCATGCGACTCTTCCGACTAACAGTGTCGGCCATCACGTCAGCTCTTGATTCACGCAGCTAACCTTGCCGGCAGTCTTCAATGAGCTTCTAAAGATACAATGAACGAACATCACAGTGAAGGTGGCTCACCACCCCACAATGTGTTTGTTTCGGACTCGACTATCCTTCTTAAAAGATTTATGCATAACATTTTAAGGTGGAAAGAAACACTCCCCGACACGCATCAAATCACTCCATCTGAAGTTCCACGCCAGAAAGGAGAAGTTCAAGCGAAATTCTCAAAACGCAAAATTGGATAACGAAAGAAGCTTCAAGCACAATTCAAAATTGTTTGCTATACAAAAAGCAAGGGTTTGCAGAAGTCTACAAGAAGACCGGAATTCAAAAATAAAACAAAATTGCCTCGCATCTACAAGTCCACGCTTTACGGCCTCCATCATCGGTTCAAGCTGCTCCCGGATATCCACGACGAATTCAAGAAAAACAATCAACGCATAGAATGAGTATACGAACAATTATATACCCGACCAACCAACGGATTTTCAAATTCAATAAATGAAAACGAACGATTTAAAACAGGGAAAAAAATTCTACTATTATATCGAAATTCTCAACCAGTATTTCTAGAGAAAGAACTTAACTCCATACCACTAGAGTTCATGTTCAAACTACTAAGTTCACCACTCGTCTAAAGTTCAAGAACGTTTAAAAGCAGGAGGATAAATTCCTAAGCCCTGATTTCACTTCAATAATCAATTATTGCACAATCATCTATAAATCAATTAGGTATGCATACCTGAGCTGGCGCGGCACGACGAGAGCGAGCGGTCATAACTTAAGGTCAAATCATATAATCAATTTTTCATACTTAGACCAGTCTACAGAAACGCAGACTGGCTCTGATACCAAACTGTAACGCCCCACTTTTATTTACCGAAAATCAAAATAAAATTTTCAAAATTATTTCAAAACATTTGAGGCTCTACTCTTTTTCAAAACAATAATCAATACTCATCAATTTCTCAATATTCAGCAATAATCAATACTCATAATCAATATGAAAATCCCAATAATCAATCATAATCCAAGGGAAATAACCCCTGTCAATAATTCAATAATCCAGTACTAACGAAAAGCAATAATCAATAATAACGCAATAATATCCAAGTTCAGTTCAAAGCGGAAGCATTAAACAATTTAAAGACCACCACTCGCATCCCTTCTGCCGTGTCGCATAAACTAACCTGCATCCGTGAAGAGCAGATGGGGATGAGCACAATAGGAAAATCGAGGTGCTCACCGCTATGCAATAATTAATATCAGTAAATATAAAACATTTTTAAGTATGGTCGCAGCATGTATACGAATCAATAATCATCCCATCTCCTATCAATAATCAATAATGGTCTCATGTGCACACCTATAACAATAGACTACTGCCGAGCTTTATACCGAACGCCTTCCTCGAAGGCCTTACAACGAGTGCCCGGCCAGCAGGAGCAATAATCCACCCCGAATGCCAAAACTCACGCCTTGGCCTTACATACGAGGATCACCAGCCAAGACTCACGCCCTGACTGTCAACAATAATAAAGGAGACTACCCGAAGGTACGTTCTATAACTACGGGAAAAACCGTTCGACGGCCAATATAGCTCACATCGAAGGCTACATGGTTCACATGCATACATTAATCATACTTATAACAAAAGCAATTAATTAAAGCATAGTAAATTTTACAATTACAACCCACCTGGTAAATCGATAGAAAGCACACAAACAGGTCGGTAGATCGAGGGCTCGACTCCTCAAACACCTACATTAAGTCCAGATGCTATAATCAACATCCATATGACTTGAACGGAAAACACAATCATACTTAGTCGAACTTGATTCGACTAAGTTGTTCGTGAAGTCCTGTGGACGTTGGAACACTTAGACTCGACACTAAGACTCAACCAAATACATATGGGAGTTCACACAATCTCAATTAAAGATTGACCAAGTCAAACACACAAGAAACAGAAAGCGAGTTGATTTACAGTTTTTATTGCAAAAACTATATATTTGAAAGTACTAGTATTTAATCACCAAAAACAAGTTGATCAGGTTATCAAAAGAGTTAGGCTCTGAAATTTTAAGCAAAAATTCTTCACCTCTCAGAACTTAGCATAACCACAAATTTTTAGCCCCAAAATCAAAGTATGCTATTTGTAAGATTCGAGCAAGTTTATGGCAAAATCGAGCATAAAATATCAACCAGACCAAAAGAATGATTCACCCTCTGAAATTTTTATCCAAGGGACCTCAGCATGTGAATAGTAGTGTGTAAAAATCTCAGCCTTAAACACCTAACATGTGAATTAATAAAATTACTACCACATTCAGCAGTTTCGTATTTTCAATAAAACCGAAACATTTTTAAACTCCATAAATTCTAATATTTTTACAGAATGAAATACATCACAAAACAAGCACCTCAGCCAAAAATAAGAATTTTCCAGCAATCAACCAATTTATCAAAATTAAAACACGATTCAGCAGAAACCGTAAACAAATTATTTACCCTATCAATATCAATCCAAAAATTCCAAAATTTTTACACAGCAACAAAATCAGGCATATTAACAACATATTAAAATATCAAGAATTTTGAAGCACTACACAATTTATTATAAATTTAACATGAATCTGACCAAAATTCACTATAATGTTTAAAAATAGCTACAGACCTCCGAAAATTCTGAAATTTTTACACGAGTTATATAATGACCAGTGGCAATTACAGTAAAAATGTCACAGCAATTGGATCAGTATATTATTTTTAAAAATTTAAACACCGAAACTGCAAACATAAATGATCACAAATCATAAACGACTCGACTTACGACGAATTCGTCCTAGGTCTTTGCCATAAGACCAAGGGTTCGATCGGTTCCAGCCCAGAGCAACATACTCACGAATTGACGAGGTCTCGTTCGATTTCTCAAAATCGAGGAGCTCGTCTTTACACATAATTATATAAACACATAGAAAGTCGTAGCCATATTTATACACATTCGAGAGTCACGATCAACACAACAAATAAACTCATAACAAAAACGATACATAAGATTTAACATGATGGAAAGTTTGAGCTTTGTACCGTTCTCGAGAATACGAATAATAGACGAGTAACGAGACGACCGAACGGGGCCGACGGTACGCGCACTTGGCAGCAAAACATGGCTCGCGCAGCGTGCGGGTTTGCTTGGCAACAAGAGCTCACACCGGCAACAAAACGTCCAATAGCAGCCTGCGATGGTCAACGACCCAGGACTATACGCACGTCGAGATGATAGCTTCAGCGGTGGCTCGCGATAGGGTGTCACGGCGTGAAGGGGCTCGCGGCAGGGAGTCACGGCCTGAAGAGGGCGCTGGTCACGGCGCGGCAGGGCTATCAGGGCGCGAGGAGATGATGGCAGCGTCGTGAGATGTCTGTCCGCAGTGGAGCAAGCGGGCAGCAGGGCCGCAATTGGATAACGGGGCTCGCCAGCTATGTTTGGCACTCCGACGGGACTCGACGGGACCCGACGGAACTCGGTGGTGGTGTTGGAGCCTGCAACCGTGAACTCAATGGTGCTGCTCGTGAACAAGGAGGCGCTGCGACGGACGTTCGTAACAGGGGTTGACGGGCGACCTCGCGATGGAGCAGCGATTAAAGGTCGTGCGAGGAGTCAATTTTGTGGAGGAGCAGCAACGCAGGGTCTGATCGTGGTGGTTCGCGGCGGCGCACGACTGCCGTCAAGAGGAGAACGATGGTGCTCCTGGTCGCGAGTATTGCCTGTTGGCCGCGGAAGGAATGCTCGCCGGGAGTGCAGGACACGGCGGCGATGACGATGCGCTACAGTGGTGACGATGGGGACGCGATGCAGTGTCGCCGGTGGAGACTCGCCAGTGCACTGGTGCTGCTCACGGCGAAATGATGGTGTTGATGGCGAGCGATGGTGTTTATATGAGAGAAAGGGAGAGATGGCAAGTTCTTTCTTTTGCCTCTACTACGCGTCCCGAGAGGGAAATTGAAAAGAGAGAGATAAGAGACTGAAGGCTGCGGGTGTATTTGATCGTGAGAGATGAGGGGACAATACATTAGACTAGGGTTTTTCAATTTATATAGCATCTAGGTTATAATTCTTCTCACACAAGAAGACACACACCCGCACGCGGAAAGAGAAGAAGAACCGGGTCTGCTGGACCGGTTTGATGGGCTGGAGGCTCGGTTCATGCGGGTTTCAAGAATTTGGTCCCGTTCTCGGGTCCTCGGGCTCGGTTCGGCAATTAACGATTTAAAACGGTTTGGCTCGATAATTAGAATAACACCCATTAATATATATGATATATATATATATATATATATATATATATATATATATTACACATTTAAATATTAGTAATAATACACAATAAACACATTTTAAATAAAAAAAATACACGTAATGATATTTACACACATTAATCACTTAGGCCAATTAGACATCTAAAATAAATATTAATAATAATAGTAATAATAACAATAATAAAGACAATAAATAATAAATAACCCAATTATTCCATATTCAAACGGAATAAATTTGGGTCGCGCGATTAAACCGCAATCGCCTACGACGAATGTTTTTCAATAAAACGATCGAGTGTTCCAACCTGTTATTCAAGTCGACATCGCGACTAATAAAGTAAATATATCCTAATAAATAATATTCGATAAATAAAATATTCCGAGAAATTCTATAAATCGAATGGGGCGTTACAATCTATCCTCCTTAAAACATTTTCGTCCTCGGATATGCGAAAGAACACACATTTAAAGGAAAACGACATGCTCGAAAAGCATACACTCACGTACAGGACTCAATCCGACTCGCCCTATGCTCATATGTTTGCCTTATTGCATGGGAGGGTTATCAATCCTGCCCGAGCTCAGGCGCACATCCTCTTGCAAGAGACTCAGTTCGGCTTGGCCTATACCCACGAGTATCAACAATTTACTCTGTACCTAACAACACACAAGACCTCAACAGGTCGTTCGGTGTATTGCTAGCGTACTACGACTATTTTGCCAACAAGGTGAACACGTGACGCTAAGTCTCAGTCTCGTGCCCGAGTCATACTGATAATTTGCTCACGATTCTTTCACAGACCGAGTGTCTCCATTAGAGACTAAGACGCGATATACAGCACTCCCTAGATGCTCATACTCGCACGATATCGACTCCACGAGTCGAACGCAACCCTTATGTGCAAACATAAGGATTGACCAATAGCAATACGACATTCCCAATTTGCCCACTCGAGAAACTCTCAAATGAAGCATAGGGACTCAATGACTACTCTCCTTAACCAGAATCATCGATTAAGGATTTACACACATTTAGTGGGACTTGGAGCTCTCGGTTCAAAATTCAAACGAAAATGGGTTCAAAAGGATAACCAAGTATTACAGCACGAAACAGTTTCAACAGCTCAAGAAAAACATCAATGGTTGGTCGCACACGCTGGTCTGGGGAGTTCGTGCGTACGTGATGGCGGCTGCAGTTTACATGCGAGTCAATGGTCGGCCGCGCGCAAGCCTTCCATCTCTCAGCACGGTCGTGCGTGCTCGGCCACCACTTCGCGTGGCTACACCCAGCCAGAGCCGGCGTTCGGTTCAAGGTTTCACCAGGGGGTCTCAATCTCAAATCACCAAAAGAAATGGTTTTACCAACTAACGAGAATTTTTGGGTCCAATATATATATATTTCAGTCGTTTCAGAATTTCAAAGGTTTCAAAAGTTTCCAATATCGCAAGGGGCATGCTCGAGTTCCAAGTCCACTACCTACTCTAACCAAAACAAAACAATAACCACTGGACAACGTACGATATGGGGTCGGGAAAAACTTCCCAAAAAAAATGAGGATCAGTCCCTCAGCTAGGAACAATCCCGATCCCAGCGGTCACTACCAAAATAATGAACGCTTAGCTCATTCGCCTCTTCCGACTAACAGTGTCGGCCGTCACGTCAGCTCTTGATTCACGCAGCTAACCTTGCCGGCAGTCTTAAATGAGCTTCTAAACATACAATGAACGAACATCAAAGTGAAGGTGGCTCAGCACCCCACAATGTGTTTGTTTCGGACTCGACTATCCTCCTTAAAAGATTTATGCATAACATTTTAAGGTGGAAAGAAACACTCCCTGACACGCGTCAAATCACTCCATCTGAAGTTCCACTCCAGAAAGGAGAAGTTCAAGCGAAATTCTCAAAACACGAAAATTGGATAACGAAAGAAGCTTCAAGCACAATTCAAAATTGTTTGCTATACAAAAAGCAAGGGTTTGTAGAAGTCTACAAGAAGACCGGAATTCAAAAATAAAATAAAACTGCCTCGTATCTACAAGTCCACGCTTTACGGCCTCCATCATCGGTTCAAGCTGCTCCCGGATATCCACGACGAATTCAAGAAAAACAATCAACGCATAGAACGAGTATACGAACAATTATATACCCGACCAACCAACGGATTTTCAAATTCAATAAATGAAAACAAACGATTTAAAATAGGGAAAAAATTCTACTATTATGTCGAAATTCTCAACCAGTATTTCTAGAGAAAGAACTTAACTCCATACCACTAGAGTTCAAGTTCAAACTACTAAGTTCACCACTCGTCTAGAGTTCAAGAACGTTTAAAAGCAGGAGGATAAATTCCTTAGCCCCGATTTCACTTCAATAATCAATTATTGCACAATCATCTATAAATCAATTAGGTATGTATACCTGAGCTGGCGCGGCACGACGAGAGTGAGCGGTCATAACTTAAGGTCAAATCACATAATCAATTTTTCATACTTAGACCAGTCTACAAAAACGCAGACTGGCTCTGATACCAAACTGTAACGCCCCACTTTCATTTACCGAAAATCAGAATAAAATTTTCAAAATTATTTCAAAACATTTGAGGCGCTACTCTTTTTCAAAACAATAATCAATACTCATCAATTTCTCAATATTCAGCAATAATCGATACTCATAATCAATATGAAAATCCCAATAATCAATCATAATCCAAGGGAAATAACCCCTGTCAATAATTCAATAATCCAGTACTAACGAAAAGCAATAATCAATAATAACGCAATAATATCCAAGTTCAGTTCAAAGCGGAAGCATTAAACAATTTAAAGACCACCACTCGCATCCCTTACGCCGTGTCGCATAAACAAACCTGCATCCGTGAAGAGCAGGTGGGGATGAGCACAATAGAAAAATCGAGGAGCTCACCGCTATGCAATAACTAATATCAGTAAATATAAAACATTTTTAAGTATGGTCGCAGCATGTATACGAATCAATAATCATCCCATCTCCTATCAATAATCAATAATGGTCTCATGTGCACACCTATAACAATAGACTACCGCCGAGCTATATACCGAACGCCTTCCTCGAAGGCCTTACAACGAGTGCCCGTCCAGCAGGAGCAGTAATCCACCCCGAATGCCAAAACTCACGCCTTGGCCTTACATACGAGGATCACCAGCCAAGGCTCACGCCCTGACTGTCAACAATAATAAAGGAGACTACCCAAAGGTAGGTTCTATAACTACGGGGAAAACCGTTCAACGGCTAATATAGCTCACATCGAAGGCTACATGGTTCACATGCATACATTGATCATACTTACAACAAAAGCAATTAATTAAAGCATAGTAAATTTTACAATTACAACCCACCTGGTAAATCGATAGAAAGCACACAAACAGGTCGGTAGGTAGAGGGCTCGACTCCTCAAACACCTATATTAAGTCCAGATGCTATAATCAACATCCATATGACTTGAACGGTAAACACAATGAGGAAATAGCTATTTTCACCCCGTTCTGAAGTCACACTAAGTTTTTTACACCACCCAATAAAAAGCTAAGTTTTTCACACCAAAATGTACGAAGACATATGCGATGAAACATGCGCTAAATAGGCGACAAGTATGAGCATGGGCGAGAAAATTATGAGTTAAATTATGCGACTGTTCTACGATGAATATTCGTAGATTCGATGTACGATTCGGTCAATCGCGGTCCGTCGCCCATTAAATAATTATTTTTGTTAGGCGAATGAACTGCGACTATTAGTCGAAAAATTATTCTTCGACACAACTGCGACATGCCAACGTCGCATATTATTCGCGGAATTAGTGCATAATAAGTTTTTTTTCGTATTTCTTTCATCTTTCAGTTATGCGAGGCAGTATGCGAATTACCGCATATTGCTCGCATACCGCCTTCGCACTTCTACACGAAAGTGTATTTTTTATTTATTTTTTTATTTCTTTCATCTTTCAGTTATTTCAGTTATGCGATGGGGTATGCGAATAGCCGCATATTACTCGCATACCACCTTCGCACTTCTACTCGAAAGTTTATTTTTTATTTCTTTCATCTTTCTGTTATTTCAGTTATGCGATGAGGTATGGAATTACCGCATATTGCTCGCATACCCCCTTCGCACTTCTACTAGAAAGTATATTTTTTATTTATTTTTTTATTTCTTTCATCTTTCAGTTAGTTCAGTTATGCGATGGGTATGCGAATTACCGCATATTACTCGCATACCATCTTCGCACTTCTACTCGAAAGTTTATTTTTTATTTCTTTCATCTTTCTATTATTTTTGTTATGCGATGGGGTATGCGAATTCCGCATATTGCTCGCATACCCCCTTCGCGCTTCTACTCGAAAGTTTATTTTTAAAATTTAAATTTTTGAATGGTTTAGAAACCGCTGGCAGTTGGAACGTTACGGCCGATTTCGAGGCGTCTTATCCGCTTTTCAAAACGCCTGGGCAGTAAAAGCGTGCACGCGAATTGTTTCATCCGTCTATATAAAGCGTGTAATCTTCGATCCATATAATGCCTACGTTTTTCCCGTTTCTTGTATATGAGAAGCAGTTCGCCGGAGATAAACCAGAGTTACAAAAAATCTTTCTTTCGACCCGTGAGGCAATTCTTTAACATTACTGTGTCCGAATTGAGAACTCCTAACCTTTCGAATTCGTCGGAGGAAAAAATTGAACGAGAATAAATTCTGGTATCCAACTTTATTAACTTGGCCCCGGGCGAGTGCTTGGACTTCCGAGGTATACTAGAATTGGTCGACGGGGATCTCTTCCCGGAACCCAGCAGAGCCCATCGGTTCAGAGCGTGGTGGTCGGGGCCGATCTCATGCTGGAGTTCTACATGGAACTCCACAAACAAGCTCCACCTACAGCTCATCTTCCTGGCGCCTGAGTGCTGTGGTAGGCTGGTAGCTCGTCGGCTCCCTCGTCCTAGCTTTTTTTTAGGCTTGGCTGGTTCTTCGATTTTTTTTTTAACTTTGTAATCGGCTGGGGTCGAAGCTACTGTAAAAGTAGTAGTGTAGGGATTTCAATTCGATCTTTTATACAATCTTCGCATATTATTCGCCTAGTTGGTGCATAATAAGAAAAAGAAACTATTTTTGGAAATTTTCTATTCTGTGAAATACAAACGTCGCGTATTATTCGCCTAGTGGTTGCATAATAAAT
Organism: Striga hermonthica; assembly: GCA_902706635.1. Lineage (NCBI taxonomy): Eukaryota > Viridiplantae > Streptophyta > Magnoliopsida > Lamiales > Orobanchaceae > Striga > Striga hermonthica. Next base: position 5,911,191 of record CACSLK010007779.1, on the reverse strand, counting down.
TTTTTTTAGAATTTAATTTTTTGAAAATTCTTTTTTAGGCGAAATGAACCTGAGACTATTAGTCGAAAATATTACGCACAATAAACGCATAACACATAGTTTAGGCTAATGAACCTGCGACAATTAGTCGAAATACAAACGTCGCCTAAACAATTATTCGAAACAAATTCGCATAAAAACCGCACAACATTCGTTGTATAATCAAAGAGTTTATTTAAACAAAAATTGTTTTTGGAGATTATTTATTCTGCGACACATATAATTGCGACAAATAAACGTCGCATAATGAATCCGCATGTCAACTGGAGGATATTCGCATACCCACTTTTTGTGTAAAACAATTATATTAAAAAATTATTTTGGTCTGATTCTTTATGCGACCGTCTCACGACGGATATGCGTTAATTCGCAGGTCTACCGCATGGTATTAAACTGCGAAAGAGATACGGAAACTAAACCATTATATTTCTTTTGTTTATTAAAAATGCATCGGAATTGCGAAAGTATGGCGCTTGTTACGTGGACATTACTCGACAGCTGTTATTTCGCATATTTTGTCGCATAGTTTATTATTTAAAACAAAAAGAAAAAAAAAAACAAAACGTCGCATATACGCTACAGTTGGACCTCTCAGGAGAAGAAAACAAAAAAGAAAGAGGGGCGAAAAATTTGAAATTCTCCATCTTGCGACATTAATTCACATAGTTAGAAGCAAAAGAACTGTTAGATATTAAAAGAAAAAAAGATCCAAAAATGATGAACGAGAACGACGTCATTGACTTCTTAAGAGATTCTGAAGATTTCACGAATCAAGCTTTTCTCGAGGCGGCCGGCCAAGCGGGTGCCCTAACAGCGGCTACTGTGGCCGGCTACCCAACGGCTGTCGTAACGGGTATGGCGGGCCGCGACTCAGCGACTGAAGGCACGGGTCCGGAGGCCATCTCTTTTGGAGAGGTAACTTCCATTTGTTGCACTTATTTAATTTAAGTTATTTAATTTCATCTGCTTTAATAGTTGAGAAATAGTTGTTTTTATTTGATAATGTATAAGTAATTTGATTTAATAATTAACAATAACAACAACAATGCGATTTGTTTAGGATTCGTGGTCGTACAAGAGACCGGAACTGATCAATAATTATAAAGGGCTGAAAATCAACGTTTACAGCCGGCAGTCTATATGTTCTGATATCAAGAACGAGTTGGGCCACGTTGAAGGGGCCTTGACTGCTTTCCAGGGCTTGGTCTTTGGTCCGTTCCTCCAGTTTGATGATAAGGCCAGTGTATCTGCAAAGGCTATGCATGGGGTTCTTTCGCGCGAGGTGACTCGTGTCGGTCAGAAACCGAACGAGATGTGGTTCCGTATTGGTAACCATTTTACACGATTCTCCGCCCATGAGTATGCTGTGGTGACCGGGCTTGCTTTTGGATCGTCTGCGTTTGACCCGAACTCAGCGCCTCCTCCTCCTCCATCGTCAATTTTCAATGAGAAATATAATGGCAAGAGGATCACTATGCAGCAGTTGTGTGATGACTTCAAGGCGGGGCAGTTCCGTTACTCTCGGGATGTGATAGTGAGAGTGGCGAAGATGCTAATGCTGATGTTCTTCATCATTCCTCATGACCACTTGAAGCCTAGGTATATTGATACCTGTTGGTGGGCTTTGCTCGAGGAAGACCAGATGTGGGAGAAATTCCCATGGGGGAGTTACTCGTTTCAGTACCTGTTCGACTACTTGCAGACGGCCCAGTACAATAAAATGAAATATCATATCTACGGATTTCACTGGGCGTTTCTAGTATGGTGCTACGAGGCAATCCCTGCATTAGGTCGTACATGTGGAGCATGTACCTCAGTGAGACGTCCACCACGGCTGGTTCACTGGGAACTGAAGAAGGTCACACTTCAAAATAATTTTTTTGACGAACAGGTATTATTTGATCCTAATCATTTTTTATCATAGCAAGTGATATTTGAAATTCTTTTTTAAGTCTTAAAGATTTCTGATGATTTCTTTATTTTTCATGTTCTATTTTTTAAAATTTAGTTGGAGGTGCATGAGACGCTGGAGCCGTATGAGGAGGAGAGTGCTGTGTTGGACCTCTCGAATTTGGATGTTGTTCAGGAGCCTCGATTTTTGCGACGGCTTAACCCGGCCAGTCGCCGTATGCAAGAGTCGGCACCGCCGTCCACGTCGGCTCTGCAACTTCAAATTGCGGCCGACATTGTGCACCCGAAGAAGTAGGCCCGGACTGTGGGTGATGATAGGTCGGTGCACCCAGAGGAGGTGAGGCCAACAGATGGGTCCGCCTTTATTGAGGATATTCGCGCGTGCGTACGGGCTGAAATGGCTAATGTTATAGCCAGAATATCCTCTGAGGTGTCGGCAATCATTCTACGGGAGGTGCCGACTATTATTCGACAGGAGTTGGCCAATCATTCGCACCCCCATCTGAGACAGCCTCCTCCCCAGTCCGAGCCAGCCGTTCACTCGACGAGACAGTGTTCTGCCACCCCGCGTTCCCCCTC
>CACSLK010007779.1:5852423-5901316 GCA_902706635.1 Striga hermonthica | reverse complement strand
CGAGGGCGTGAGTAATCGACCAACCTGCCCACCCCAAGGAATGTTCTAAACAAGCGACCACCCAGCCCAAGGGCCTTAGTCATGGTAAGTTTTGGTCTTCACACTTGCCCACCCGCGAGGAATGTTCTAAACAGGAGGCCGACCATCCCGAAGGCGTGAGAAATCGACCAACCTGCCCACCCCAAGGGATGTTCTAAAAAAGCGACAACCCAGGCCGAGGGCCTTAATCATGGTGGGTTTTGGTCTTCACACTTGCCCACCCGCGAGGAATGTTCTAAACAGGAGACCACCCAGCCCGAGGGCGTGAGTAATCGACCAACCTGCCCACCCCAAGAGATGTTCTAAACAAGCGACCACCCAGCCCGAGGGCCTTAGTCGTGTTGGGTTTTGGTCTTCACACTTGCCCACCCACGAAGAATGTTCTAAATAGGAGGCCACCCAGCCCGAGGGCGTGGGTAATCGACCAACCTGCCCACCCCAAGGGATGTTCTAAACAAGCGACCACCCAGCCTGAGGGCCTTAGTCATGGTGGGTTTTAGTCTTCACACTTACTCACCCGCGAGGAATGTTCTAAACAGAAGGCCACCCAGCCCGAGGGTGTGAGTAATCGACCAACCTGCCCACCCCAAGGGATGTTCTAAAAAAGCGACCACAAGCCCGAGTGCCTTAGTCATGGTGGGTTTTGGTCTTCACACTTGCCCACCTGCGAGGAATGTTCTAAACAGGAGGCCGCCTAGCCCGAGGGTATGAGTAATCGACCAACCTGCCCACCCTAACGAATGTTCTAAACAAGCGACCACCCAGCCCGAGAGCCTTAGTCATGGTGGGTTTTGGTCTTCACACTTGCCCACCCGCGAGGAATGTTCTAAACAGGAGGCCACCCAGCCCGAGGGCATGAGTAATCGACCATCTTGCCCACCCCAAGGGATGTTCTAAACAAGCGACCACCCAACCCGAGGGCTTTAATCATGGTGGGTTTTGGTCTTCACACTTGCCCACCCACGAGGAATGTTCTAAACAGGAGGCCACCCAGCCCGAGGGCGTGAGTAATCGACCAACCTGCCCACCCCAAGGAATGTTCTAAACAAGCGACCACCCAGCCCAAGGGCCTTAGTCATGGTGCGTTTTGGTCTTCACACTTGCCCACCCGCGAGGAATGTTCTAAACAGGAGGCCGCCCATCCTGAGGGCATGAGAAATCGACCAACCTGCCTACCCTAAGGGATGTTCTAAAGAAGTGACCACCCAGCCCGAGGGCCTTAATCATGGTGGTTTTGGTCATCACACTTGCCCACCCGCGAGGAATGTTCTAAACAGGAGACCACCCAGCCTGAGGGCGTTAGTAATCGACCAACCTACCCACCCCAAGGGATGTTCTAAACAAGCGACCACCCAGCCCGAGGGCCTTAGTCGTGTTGGGTTTTGGTCTTCACACTTTCCCACCCGCGAGGAATGTTCTAAACAGGAGGCCACCTAGCCCGAGGGCGTGAGTAATCGACCAACCTGCCCACCCCAAGGGATGTTCTAAACAAGCGACCTCCCAGCCCGAGGGCCTTAAAGGTGGGTTTTGGTCTTCACACTTGCTCACCCGCGAGGAATGTTCTAAATAGGAGGCCACCTAGCCCGAGGGCGTGAGTAATCGACCAACCTGCCCACCCCAATGGATGTTCTAAACAAGCGACGTCCAAGTTAGACCACCCCATATTCCTTCCTGTCATCCAACCATACCATCATTCCAAGCATAAGAAAATGTCCAATGCAACAAGTAATACGAAAGGATAACTGAATTTCATTAACTTTTTTGCGCAAACTTTGCAAGTTACAACTTTGTTCGTACTTCCAGGATTTCTTTGCAAAAAGTAAAGAAAAATTCTACACATAATATTTTTTCAAATTAACTATGTTCCATGACCTGGCAAGCGATCGGCCTTCTGCATCTTTTAACGAGTACGCTCCTCCTGCGTGCACTCGCTCGACCAGGTATGGTCCCTCCCAGTTTGGCTCTAGCTTCCCCACATGCTTGAGCACATCGACACGTTTCCAAACCAGATCGGCTACTTGGAGTTTGCAAATTTTCACCTTTTTGTCATGAGCGGCTCGCATCCTTTAATTGTATGCCTCCACCCTGATTGTTGCTCTCCCACGCAGCTCCTCGATGGAGTCCATGGCTGCCATCATTAGATCCTCGTTCTGCTCAGTATCATATGTGCTCGACCTCTGGGATGATAACTCGACTTCAACCGGCAGCAACACCTCCATTCCATAGGCTAAACTGAAGGGAGTTTTCCCTGTTGTCGACCTCGGGGTTGTTCGATACGCCTAAAGTACCGAGATCAACTCATTGACCCACGCCCCGAGGCCTTTTCCAGCTTTGTTTTCAGCCCATTTAGTATAATTCGGTTGGGTACTTCGACCTGGCCATTGGCTTGCGGATGAGCAATGGAGACAAAGTGTTGCTCGATTTTCATGTCCTCACACTATGCTCGAATTCGCTTTTCATTGAACTGAGTGCCATTGTCAGAAATCAACACTTTGGGCACGCCAAACCTACAACAGATATTGTTATATACAAATTTAATTACTTTCTCCTCCGTGATCTTCGCCAAAGGTTCGGCCTCCACCCACTTTGTGAAATAATCCACCGCCACTATCAAGAACTTCCTCTGCCCCGTTCCCTGAGGCATCGGCCCCACCAGGTCGATACCCCACTGGGCAAATGGTATAGGGACACTCATCGTTGTCATTGTTTCTGCCGGTTGATGAATAAGAGGGCCATGCTTTTGGAATTGTAAGCATTTCGTCACCATCGCCTTCGCATCCTCCCTCATCGTCGGCCAGAAATATCCTGCCCTCAAAATTTTTGCAACCAAGGCCCTTGACTTACTATGGTCACTGAAGCATCCTTCGTGCATTTCTCTCAGCACATATCGACTTTCCTCCTTAACAACGCAAATGCGGTCCCACATATGACCGCTTGTAAGAATGCCTCCATGCTAAAAAAATCTCCTCACCGCCTTTATCGTTCCCACTTTCAGCTCCTCTAAGATCGGGGCCCTCCAATCCTCCACTTCCTCAATCTCCGCCACTTCCGCTTCGACCACACTCTTCTCGATATGCAATAGGGTAACACTTCTGCTCTTACAATCCACCAAGCTTTGAGCAATTTTTGATAACAGGTCTGCCTGACCATTTTCTCCCCGAGGTATCTGTATCAACTCGAATGAGTCAAACTCCTCTTTCAACTTCCTCATCTCATCTATATACTTTTGCATCGGGTCCTCCTTAACTTCAAACCCCTCCTGAAACTGCTCGACCACCAGTTGAGAATCAGAATGCACTTATACTTTCCGCTCTGGCTTAACTCAAAGCTTTGATCACTGCCTCATATTAGGCCTCGTTGTTGGATATCTTGAACCCTACTTTGGCCGCAAATTCCAAGTAATCCCCCTTAGGAGAGACAAGGACAATTCCCAATCCTGCCCCACTTCGTGCCACAGATCCGTCCACAAACAACTGCCATATTCCTCCTGACTCCTCCACAACTTTCGTGCCTTCCTGGATAAAATCGGCTCATACGACAGAGAGTATTCACTCAACTCGACTGCCCATTTCACCAATCGACTAGAGACCGATGGTCGGCCAAGTGTTTTTCCCAACGGCATGTTCATTTGCACCTTCACCTTATGGTTCAAGAAATAAAGTCTCAACTTTCGAGCAGTTACGACCATAACCAAAGCACACTTCTCGATCTCCGAATACCTCATCTCCGCCCCCTGCATCACCTTACTCACGTAATAGATGGAAAATTGTGCTGCCCCTTCCTCCCGCAATAACACCGAACTTACAGCCCTCTCTCCAATAGAAATGTACAGCACCAACTCCTCGCCCTGTATGGGTTTAGCCAATAAGGGAAGGTTGGCTAACACCCCTCGCAACTCCTCGAATGCCCTCTGCGCCTCCTCCGTCCATTGAAATTCCGCACTCTTCTTCAATGTTCTAAACAACGGGCCACTTTTTTCTGCCACCTTCGATATAAAACGACTTAGCCCTGCGATTCGACCAACCAAGATTTGTACCTCCTTAACATTTTCCGGCGACTGCATCTCCATCACTGCCCGCACTTTCTCCGGGTTTACCTCGATACCTCTCTTGGTCACCAAGTAACCCAAGAATTTCCCGACTTTACTCCGAACGAACACGTAGCTGGATTCAATTTCTTCCCGTACCTTCTCAAAGTCAAGAACGTTTCCTTTAAGTCTCACACATGATCAATCTCTTCTTTGCTTTTCACTAACATATCGTCTACATATACCTCCATGTTTCTCCCCAGCTATTCTTTAAAAATTTTATCAACCAACCTTTGATATGTGGCGCCCGCATTTTTTAGGCCGAACGGCATCATCACATAACAATAGGTTCCCCGACTCATCACAAAACTCACCCGTTTTCTATCTTCTTTTGCCAAGGGAATTTGGTGGTACCCCTGGGAGGCATCCATCAAGCTCAACAATTCACACACAGCCGTCGAGTCGACCAACTGGTCAATTCTAGGTAATGGGTACAGATCCTTTAGGTACGCTTTGTTCAGATCACGAAAGTCGATGCACATTCTTCATTTTCCCTCTGCCTTTGACACCATCACTGTATTTGATAACCATTCTTGGAACTGAATCTCCTTGATATGCCCTGATTTCAACAACTTCTCGACCTCTTGCTCGATAATTTTATCCATCTCCGCTCCATGATGTCTCCTCTTTTGCTTCACCGGCCTCACGCTGAGGTCGATGTTCAGCCGGTGTTCGATCACCTCTGCACTTATTCCTGTCAACTCCTCCGCTGTATACGCGAAGAAATCCGCGAACTCCATAACCAGACAAATCAACCTCGATCTGATGGGCTCCTCTAGGTCCTTCCCAATTCTGAACTTCCTCTCCTCACACCCCTCGATCATCTGAACTTCCTCGACCTCCTCTCCTGGCCGGATATCCACCTTCTCTTTTCCCTTCTCCAATCTCTGCCTATCTTCTTTTGACCTCGACCCACCTGGTCGATTGACCTCCTCCCCTTTTGGCCTAGCTTGCCTCATCGCTAGCTGTTTGTTGTTGCTCACCGTAGTTTGGTAGCAGCTCCTCGAGGTAAGTTGATCTCCAGCAATCTCTTCAACGTTTTCACCCACAGGATATTTGATCGTCATGTGGTACGTAGATACGATCGCCTGGAATGCATTCAAGCTTGTTCTCCCCATTATAATGTTGTAAGACGACTCAGCCCCAACGACCACAAACCTCACCATCCGGACTTTCCTCATCACCCCTGATCCCAGCGCTACAGGCAGGCTGATCTCTCCCATTGGCATAACCTCTCCTCCGTTAAAGTCGTATAACACCGTGACCACTGGTTTCAACTCCATGTTCAGCTCCTTATTAATCTGCACAAAACAATCATAAAACATCACGTCCACCGAACTCCTGGTATCAATGATCACCCTCTTCACATCAAAGCCCGCCACCTCCGCAGTAATCACCAAAGCGTCGTTGTGTGGCAAGACCACTCCCTCAGCTGTAATCCCCACCTCCTCTCTCTTTCTTTTCACAGCTCGAGCATGCTCCTTCCTGGAGTGATTCGAGTCACCATCCGTCGGCTCTCCAGAAATCATATAAATCGTTTCTCTCTTCAACGGGGCTTCTCCTCCTTGAACCCCTTTATCTCCATCCCTCCTCGACCTCTTTCCTCGACCATCTTGTCCATCTCTATCATCACCCTCCTCATCTCTATCACTTCTCTCCTTAGATTCCTCCCGACATCTCCCCCTCCCTTTTCCTTTCTCCCTGTCATGATACACAAACTCCTTCAGATGCCCTGCCCAAATTAACCTTTCAATTTCATCCTTCAAATGCCTAGAGTTCTTTGTGGTATGGACGTAATCTCGGTGAAAACGATAGTAGATATCCGACCTGGGTCAAATCAGGCCTGTAAACCTCGTCTTCGGCCACATCACATCCTCGCTCGAAATCTTCTGCTCCATAGCCTCGAGCACCTCTTGTCAAATCTTTCCTCAAGGGTGTAAAGCTATGATACCTCTGTCTTTCGAACAACATCGGCCTCCTCTGTCATTCGTCCCTTTTTTCCTTTTTCAAATCTCGACTTTCTCTCCTGGGCGATGCTTTTTTTGGCCCACTCCTCTTGGGCGAATTCCTCCTCGAGGATCTTCCCCTTTGCGGGCTCTTCTCCTTCTTTAGCTCTCGTCGAGCCGCCCCCTCCAGCTTTGCAAACTCCATCTCCATCTCCTCCAAATTAATGTACTTCCTGCTTCGCTTCAAAACGTCCTCATATGATCGAGCAGGGGTCTTTGCCAGGGAGGTTCGAAAAGGCCCGCTCGAAAACTCCGTATCAATCCTCCTGCTTTCACCTCATCCGACACTGAGTGCACCTCTAAGCATGTTTGATTATATCGAGCAACATACTTCCTCAATGACTCCTTCTCTCTTTGTCTCATCGCCATCAGCATCAAGTATGTCTTCTCCTGCGCCACCGCGCTCAAATACTGGTTGGTAAGCTTGCTGGAAAAATCCTCAAAGTCTGCGATCGACCCCGAGGGTAATTGATGAACCAGTCAAGTGCTCCCCCACGCAAGGTCGATAGAAATGCCCTTTAACATACAGAATCAGAATGCCCATGTAATACAACCATGTTCTCAAAGGTCCTCACATGCCTCGACGGGTCAGAAGACCCATCATAAACCAGATTAGTCTCCTTGAAATTATTCGGTAGGGGGGCAGCGAGAATCTCCTTCGAGAACGGATGTCCTCGAGCTCTCCTCTCCGGCCTCCCCTCAACCTTGTCCTGCAACTGGCGCAACTGCTCCACCATCCTTTCCATTGCACGATCTCTTCCACCTCCTCCATCCCCATAACTGGACACATCCTCGTCCTGGCCTCCTGCTGCTGCGGTCGGCGCGGTGGTGGCGTGAGACGTGTGGCTCATGACTTGCTGCACCGCCCGCGCCGCCGCAGCTTCCGCTATCCTCTGCATCTCCTCCCTGGTCATCGTCACCATCTGTTGACCAGGAGCTTGTGCAATGGCTTGTTGTGGTGCTCCTCCTTGTGTCGCTGTTCCTCCTTGTACCACTTCTTCTCCTGGTTGTACCACCATGGGGTTCTGGGGCGGCAGCGGTGCCATCGCCGACGCGGCTGCTGCGAGAGCCTCCTGGGCACGACTAGAGCCGACATCTCCTCCGAGAATCGCTGTCTTCGTTCCCACACCTTGAAGGATAGGTGTAGGAGTGATCGGCGTCTGCGATGGGCCAGAAAAACCCAGAGGAGGGCCTTGCTCGAACGGATTGGCCGTCGTCCAATCTTCGTCGAACATCGACTGCAAGTTTTTGGGAATTCCGTCCCCCTTAGCTGAGCTTCAAACACAACTTTTTAAATGAAAGTCCCCACAGACGGCGCTAATAATGCAAGTGTGCACGTCCTGGTCCGGTTTGGGGTAGATCGATTCTTGTCCTCACCGATAGGACGCTGGAAACCTGCAAATAACTCTCACTCTGGGGGTTGTGTCCGGTGAAGAGCCTCCGATGCTTAAGTCACTATGTGTATGAGTATACTAAAGTGAATAATAGAGAAAATCGTGTCAAGGGAGAGAGACTCACCTTTTTTATATAGGGGTGAGATACCTGCCCTAATAGCTGCTCGGATAAGGATGAGTTGGCTGCCCAAGCTGCCCGTCCGTACTCTGACACGCCGCACACATGTCAGAGGTAGCGCGGGGCGTTGGGAGATGTCAGAGGTGGTTATCGCTATCAACCAATATATTCTCGACACGTGTCCTCCTGCACATGGGGTAAATATTCTCCTGAAATTCGATTGGAGGCTCTTACACGCGCATGTAACTAGGCCGATCTATCGAGTGTTGAGTCCGCGATATGATCGACCTGCTGAGGTCGACTAGGTTGCTCGATCGCTTATCTGGTCGAGCAATGGATTGGTCGACTGTTTGACTGGTCGACAGGTTATTTTGCTTGATCTTCCCATTGCCTGACTCGGTTCCTTCATGGTATGACCCCTCCGTCTGGTTTAGTGGACCGGTTTAGCTTGAGGTATATAATATTCTATATCAAAATATAATTATTTGATCCAAAACTTCTAGTTTAGTCGTTGTGTGCAGTATGTGTCTCTGACAGTCATTAATGTGCAATCGGTCTAACCATATTATGCACGACTTTGGTGCTATAGTGCAGTATGGATCGATGGAACTTTTTGTGTCAAACCAAATTAAAACTGAACTGGATAACAAAAAAATATATATGAAATAAAATATTATTTATATTATAAAAAATATATTTAGTATTCATAATATTTTTATTTTATATTTTATACAGGTATATATATTTGGCTTAAATTAGTAATACTTCTATATAAAAATATAAATTTGACATCGAACCTCAATGATTTAATTGAAAGTAAAATCAGATAATGTAATTGAAACATATAATTCGAACCAAACTTTTTATTCTCTACAGTGTGAATGTTTTCTTGTATAGTTATATACGTGATTTTGTGTGAATTAATTAAAATTACTGTATGGTTATTAGAGTTTGGATAAATTAAGAATTTCACCCACAAACTAAATTGAAATTTAGTGAATTCACAACATTGCAATTGAGCCTATGTAAATTATCAAATTCTCAAATAATCGCCCAACACACAATCCATATTCTTATATCCAAAACGTTAGCAGGATACAACTGAAATTCACGATACATCTGTGTGCCTTAGAAGCCGTCGGCTTGCCGGAGAGTCCAGCCACCAGAGTGTGATGAGAAGAAGTCGGAGCGCAGATGTCAGAGTTTTATTTTTTACGGGACGGGCGGGTGGCGTTGGTTGGTATACGATTTCAGGTGTTCTCAGTTGATTAGGGTTTCGGCAGATCGATTAGAGTCGTACTCGACCGTTTGTGAGCTCGACGCGATTGTTGGAAAGTCACTCGACGACGGAGGAGGGCGGCAGTGGTTGTCAGTTTCGGTACTTTTATATAAGCCGGAGACGACAGTAGTTTGGCGGCAGAAGAGGGCGGCTGTAGCGGCTAAGGCTGGTCTGGAGGGCGACCGACGGCTGATGGAGATTGGTTACCGGCATGTGTGTTATGTAAGAGTTTCCGGTGATTGATGCACTTTGTGTGTTGAGTAATGTTACAAGTACATAATAGTGTACATAAGGATGTACATAATACTCACATTGAGTGGGACCCACCAAAAATAAAAAATCAAGTGGACCTCTATGTACATTTATTATGTACATGTAACATTTTTCTTGTGTCTTATATGAGTAGTGTGTGTTTCTATGTGTGAGAGAGAGTATGACGTGGGGTGGGTGAGGGTAGGTGGGGATGTGTGAGTTGAATGAGTGATCATTTAATAGCCCAACCAACCCGTAGTGTGATATTGTCCGCTTTGGGCACTCTTACCCTCACGGTTTTGCCTTTGGGAGATAACTCACCAAAGGCAAAACCGTGAGGGTAAGAGTGCCCAAAGCGGACAATATCACACTGCGAGTTGGCTGGGCTGTTACAGTTGATATCAGAGCCAGTACCCGGGCTGATGCGCCAACAAGGACGTTGGGCCCCCAAGGTGGGTGGATCCAGATATCCCACATCGGTTGTGAATGGGAATGAAGCATGCCTTATAAGTGGTTGTGGATACCTTCACTAGTGTGACGCGTTTTGGCGAGCTATCTCCCAAAGGCAAAACCGTGAGGGTAAGAGTGCCCAAGGCGGACAATATCACACTACGAGTTGGCTGGGCTGTTACAGTGAGATATCCCACATCGGTTGTGAAGGGGAACGAAGCATGCTTTATAAGTGGTTGTGGATACCTTCACTAGTGTGACGCGTTTTGGTGAGCTAGCTCCCAAATGCAAAACCGTGAGGGTAACAGTGCCCAAAGCGGACAATATCACACTACAGATTGAGTGTGGGTTGTGGGAGCCACGTGCTAGTGGGTGTGGTTGGGTCCATTAGCATATATATAAAAATATCTGAAATATCCTTAATGAATGTATAATCCTAGCCTCTTTATCAGTCATTAGATTGTCAGATCTGATGACTACGATTTATTCTTATTTCTTTCATTAAGCATCATTCTCACTTGACTGCGACCCTATATACACACATACATACATATACACTTCTAATTATCATTTCAGTGATTAACATATAACTATATTTGTTAATTTATATTTTACAAGTCCAATAAAATTCTAGATCAGGAGAAATGGAATAATTGCTTGTATGTTTTTGCTAACTTTAATTTCAAATTATTGATATTATATCACTTTAAAAAAAAATAGATTAGGTAAAAATAAAGTATGTAATTGAAAAGGTTTTAAAAGTCTAATCATTAAATTAACATCAATTATTTATTTCATATTACCTAAAATAAAAAATAAAAAGTCTTACAACGGATGGTAAAAAAAATTACTAAGAGGAAACAAAAAAAATGCCAATATATAAATAAAATTATTAAATAATTTTTATTATTAAATCATTTTAGGGTTTCCGTAATAAATGTTAGTGTCGAATTGGAAAAGAAGAGGTCATAAGATAAAAAATGGTAAAAAAAAAAGATTAACATTGTAAACTGAAAAAAAAAATTATGAATGTGATAATAATAAAGACTCATGCATTGATTTTACTTATAAACTTTTAAAGAAATCGGGAATATTTGATTCTCACTATTTTTATGTAGACATAGATAGAAAAACCCATAGTATAAAGAAAATCTTTCAAGGAAATCAGAACTTTTGATTCATAGTATTTTATAAAAAATAAATCATAAAAGGTACACTTAATGGAATTCAGCTAAATTTTGAATCCAAAATTAACTACCCTGCATTTTAGGTAATTAAAATAATAGAAAGTTGCTATCCTTAGACTGCATTAAATGTTGGCGGTTTTTTTATAATTTTTTGAAAATAGGTTATCTCTTTATATATATATAGTGTTCAGAATTTCTTTTCGACCCAAATCTCAGCGTCGTCTAATATAGGTCGGATACCATTGGATTTGATCTCATATTTAGTGGAAACTATTGGGGGTAATTTATGTCTATTTGGATTTCCTGCCACACTTGTGCATTCCATTTGGTGTTGAACTTCGTCGGATGAATGACACGTATATAAATATGACATCATTATTTACACGTGTCATTAATCTAACGGAGTGGAACATGAGATGGAACATGAGAATGGAGTAGGGTATATCATTATAAGAAAAATTGATTTTTTGAATGATTGACAATTCTATTTTCTTGTATATTGAAGTTTTAGTTATTTTTCAAACTCATTTAAGCATTAATGAAGTTCTCTATCTATCTATATGTATTTATCTGTATATATCCATATCTAGGAGTCCGCTCAACTAACAATGAAACATAATAAAAAATAAACAAGAATCTGTATCATTGGATTAATCATATCAATTATAATGATCAAGTCAAATATTAATAAGTATCGGTCAAACATGCATGACATTCTAATAATTAAATTTATGTTTGGAAGAACGTTTGTAATGGACTTTTGACCATAAAAATCTATTCCGTATATAAAAAAATGTTTGGTGGAAATAACTAAATGGAATTTTAAAAAAGTAACTCCTATAAAAAGTCCATTTAAAAGAAGTTTATATTAGACACTCCTTGAGAAAAATAAGTTTCAAAATGTGCATATTGAAATGGAACTCTCAGTAAGTGTTTCCAAACAAGCCTAAATAAGTGGTCATATTGTGACCAAATATAGAAATTTGACCACTTATTAAAGGTAAAACCGTCAATTCACAATTCCACCTCACAAGGGACCCACGTCACCCCCGATAATCCCCATACATGTCACCATCTCCTCAACCAACCCCAAACCTGTCAGTCACACACACACACACACAAAACACACAGTGTAGGCACAGTGCTTGAAACGTCCGCCTCCATCCGTCATGGCCACCGCCGACCGTCGTCGCCCGTCTCTGGCATCTACCGACGCCATCTCTCTCAATATCCCTCTATGTATCACTCTCTCCAATCCTTCTACGAGTCTCGCGCCGCCGACGAACCAACATCTCGTCGAATTCATCCTCCTCCGGCAGACGTCGTTGGCATCAGCCCATGCCACGTCATCGCCATCGTCGTCATGTTTAATTTGGTCTATAACACCAGGCTTTTCCTTGAATTTAATTATAATCTCAATAAAATAAAAATTAAATATGAAACACCAATTGTGAAACCTAAATTCCTATTAATGTAATTAAATCAAGCTCGGTGCCCAATTTTATACTTATGTCTCTTTAATGGTGGCAACGGCGACGGTCGAGTTCGGAATGAGGGACAGGGGAAGATCGCGTTCGGGGGTCATGAGATTGGGGATGTGGTTTTTTGAAAATTATAAAGGGTACAAGGACTTCTATGCAAACTAATGAACATTAATTCTACTTCAATTTAGTTTATGGGCTAAATAATTTATTATAAATTTAAAGTTGCACAATCTTAATAATAAATTACATAATACTAATAAGTGAAAACAATCGACATTTGTTTCAAATCAAAATAAAATCGAATCGAAATATTTCAAAATAATAATTATTTTATTACATACTTCCGTCGGTTAGGTGTGTTGGGTATTTTAAAAATAAAGTTGATGACGTACCAAAACAACCCACTTTTAAAATTAAAAACTGATAATCGAGCAGAAAATGAAAAACTCAACCCAAAAATTTAATTCGGTCGGGTTCAGGTGTTGTGGTGCAATCTCTCAGTTATTAATGTAAAATTTATTTAACACTAATACGCACGATTTCTGTTGTTAATGTGTATTCTTAATCGGCCCAACTTTTGCACTAAACAAAATTAAAACTGAACCGAATTACTTTGTTTTCTAGATCGGTTAACCAAAATAAAAAAATAATTCAAAATAAAATATTGTTGACACTATAAAAACATATTTGATTTTTGTTTCTTGTGTATATTTTATTTTTTACCCAAGAGAATAGTATTTTTAAATATATATCTATATAAATCAACAATTTTATATAGTTCAATCAATTCGCTTCTTTTATTCAGTTTTGATCGATAATGTGTAGTATGACACACAATAATGTGTAATATGTCTTGTTGATGGGCGAATCCGATCAATGGTTGAAATGTGATGTAATATGAGTAGGAAATAGAAAACGAGAAGAAAAAACAGTTTTGAGCTTTATTATATAATTACGAGGTTGTCCTCTGAGCCTGAGGACGGCACTTTTCTTACACTTGGGAATAATTACGAGAATTTATTACAGGATTCTAGAGAGAGAAAGTAGTAGCTAACGAATTCAACAACCCAAATGAATGAAATGGGTTTCCTATTTATAGTGGCCTTAAATTTGGCACTGTTCATCAGTCTTGTCGTACAGTGTTGTTGTAGGGCTGGTGGCCGCTTTCCTGACAGATATTAAATGCTATTTGAGGTTTCTCTAATCATGGCCTACCAGACATTTAATCCACACATGGGGGCATTAAATGCTACCAGGCCTTTTTGCAGGGCTAGATATGCTAGCGCGACAAAATAGAGTGGCTTGTCCCATCCATAATAATTAGATGTCAAGTGGAAATATTATATTTATTTCCTGCACGACTTTTGCATCCAGGTCGGTCCCAGAGAATTTTCAGGTCGGACTTCTAGCTCTCACCGCCCCCATGGCTCTTGTGAGCCCATATCTCTGATCGACACTCAATCAGGTCGGCGTCCCCACATCATGCACAGGGTGCCGATCTCGGAGAAAGCACGGAACATCGGTGCAGATGGCCTTCTTTCTCGTACAGCTCGACACTTCACCTTAACTCGTACCCGGTCCGAGTCGCGAGGTCTTCTGGTTTCTTTCGGCCGAACCGCCAACATTGGAGATGAGGTTTGCAGCATCATTTCCAAGGTTGTCTCTACGAGACTCGCATCCGGATCTATCCGGCTCGTGCATTGGTAGCTCGTCTGCGAGGTTGGTACCTCTCCCATACTTGGGCAACTTTTCGTTAACTTCGGTGTGAATTGATGACGCCAGAAAAAGCGGTGCAACTTAAATGCAGCCTATCAGTTTCTTTTCAGTCAGCCCTGAAGAGTCGTGTCGTTTTTATTACGGTCCACGTGGTGCACACGTGGCGGCTCCCTAGTGGCGTATATAGGTTGTGATTTTTGGCCGCACACTTTTACCTTTTGAGGATAAATTTGAATCTCAAAATCCTGGACACGTGTCACGCACTTACTGGGTGTCCACTATTATAAATACAAGCCTTCTAGTTTTCTGATTCCTTTTTATACCTTGCGATTTTTGTGCGAATGTTTTCAGAGAGAGCGAAATTTTCCAGGCGAAGTTTTCGGGTTTTCTTCTATTCTGTTAGTTTTGCTTAGGTAATTCCTTTTCTTGCTTCTATTTTATTCTTTTTATTTTTCAGTCATGTCTTCTTCTCCCAAATCCGGTTCCACCGCCCGTGCATCCGATGGTAATACTGGTTCTTCCAGAGATGTATCGATACCCACGACAAGTAAGTTGGTGATCTATTCTCCAACGTCGGTGGTGAATGCGCTCTTGGAGGCGGTTACTCTTTCTGTGATCCGTCTGGACTCCTTTACAACTGAGACGGATTCTGGAAGCGACAGCGGCGAGGAACTGAGGGCCTTCTCTCCCTCCTCTCCCCTCTCTGCGTGAAGGTGACGGGTTGGACTTGAACTTTTTGAAGTCCGACTCAGATGTCGACCAGGATCTGGTTGACGAGACCCTTCAAGGCAGCACGAGGGGTGTGAGAGATTACCGATGCGTCATGGTGATGAGCCACGGATGCCGAGATCGAGGCAGAGACATCGGTTTTTCCCGGCATTTGGCGCTGCCCTTTCTGAATCTGGGCGACTCCTAGTGCAGCGACGACCTAGAATATGCCATCAGTGATGGAAGACGCCGATCTGGCTCAACTGCGGGGTAAGTTCAACTTCGGTCCAGGACTTCACATATTCGCTCCTTATGACGGGGAGCGCATTCATTGCCCGCTGCCGGGTTGTATAGAGGTCTACCGCTCCAGCATCCTTATGGGGCTTTGTTTCCCTTTGGTCGGTGCACTTAGCGACATTCTTTGGGCGTTCGAGGCCGGGATCAGCCAGTTGGTGCCGACGGTGTTTGCTTGGCTCCTGAGCTTAATCGCCATGTTCCATCGCGAAGGGTGGCCCGACCCCACCGGTGCTGAAGTGAGGGCTCTGTTTGGTCTTAAAAAGGCTGACGACACCGAGAATTATTACTGAGACCCTGCAGACCTATTTGTCGGAGTGTTTTTGGGTCGGCGGCAAGTGAAGAGCCAAGGACGCCAATGGGCACCCTCATACTCATTTCATTACCGATAGAAGTAAGAATCTTTGTAGTTGTTTCACTTATTTGTTGATATCATTTTTTTTTTTTTTTTTTGTGCTAACAGGTCGGTGTTTACATTTTCAGTCCATAACCCGAGCTCGAGACTTAGCGAGAGTTTAGTTGTTCAAGTTACTATGCTACTTCGACGTCCCCTCAAAGATCGGAGCTACTGTCCCCTTGTTGACAAACAGAGCCTGCCCGATTACAACCTGAGTCCGTTGATTCCCAACAAATCCTTTGTCCAAAGTAATTGGTTTTTCTCAAACTGACACCTTGTCCATACTTCGTCGTGTGTATCTCTTGTGTATCTTTTACCGTTGCGTGTTTACACTGCCTATCACGTGTATTTTTTGCAGTCTACTATCCGTTGCTCTGTCAGCACGGATTTGAGTCTGTTAAGAAAGCCAACAAATACCGACGTGACAACTCGAACCTTCTAACAGTTAGGTCTAAAGACATTTTTGCCCGGATAAGGATGGCCATGGAAAGGACGAAGAAGGCTCATGCTTCGGGCCTGACAGCGGCTGAGAATGTGGCGTAGCCCATCCCCGGTGCTGCGAGAGCAGGCCGTAGTGGAAGTCATGGGGGCCGGACTACAGGCCACAGGACTGAGGTCGGCCCTGGTGCAGGCCAGCTCGGGGTAGCTGTTGAGCCCCGAGTTACGAGGAGCCGAGCTCGAGAGGAGGAGTAATCTTCCCCCAGCAAGGAGGATGCAGGTGCCGGGAAGGCCCCCGACCGCAGTACGACCAAGAAGAAGAAGAAACTTGACGAGGCAGTCCCTCTTCTGTGTAGCAACCAGACATTTCTGAGCGTTGGGCAGACCCCTAAAATATATTACATGGTCGACTCTGAGAAAAGCGAGCATTTCCAGAAGGACCTCTCAATCTTCCCCGATGATTGGTTCATCGATGCCAAGTCCGCTGCGCTGACGGATATTCCTAATGATAACGACATGCCTGAGGCCGCTATGCAAGCAGCTCGTCTCCCGATGGTATATTGGACACCGGTCACAGAGGCGGCAGTTAAGAAGCTGAATACTACTCAGACCATCCAGCACTCTGCCGCCACGATTTCTCGGGCACTGGTCGAGCTCGTTCATGGTGCCAACCAAACGCGAAAGACCAATTCTGAGCTACGCAAGTTGGATAGCGACCACGGCCTCTGCAAGGCTCGTATCTAGACCTTGAACGACAAGGTCAAAGAAATGAAGTCGCTCGAGCAGGAGCTTATCGTCACTTGCATGGAGGCCTTGAAGGCCAAGGTGAGAGAGGTCGAGGCGGTTAAAGAGGCGGCTAAGGCCGAGGAGAGGAGGAGAGAGAAAATGAGGACTGGGCCGAGGAGCTGGAGACTTTGGAGAGAAAGCATGCCATGGAGATGACCAAACGGTAGGAGGACCACATGAAGGTGATGGACGCCCTTCGTGATCGGGTCTGAAGTCTTAGTGACGAGATGGATGCCCATGAGTAGAAGGCAAAGAAGCGGTTGGAGGCCGTCGTGACTATGTCTGCACCCTCGCAGCTAAGCTATCCCGAAGTCCAGTGGCTTTACCAGAAAGAGATGTTGGCCGACATGGACTCTGGGGTCGGGTACAGCCTCTTCTAGCTCTTTCATCGCCTCGAAAATGGCTTGCTTTCCTTGGACGACTTTCGGTCTATCATGAGCGCTAAGATAGCCAAAAATGGCCTGGAGGCCGAGATCGAGGGGCTGGTCTGCGAGGTGGATGAGGAGGAGGCCGAGCTGGTTCGTCGTTGGGAAGGTTGGGCCGACGACGTCGTTGTTGATTTGCGGGACCTCAGTCCTAGTTTTGGCGACCTGCCTAGCTGAGGGAGGGTAGCTGACCGGCTATGATCCTTACCCCTTGGTGGTTGACGCATCAGACGGGGAGGGAGTCATCACTCTGGACAACAAAGGGGGTAACGACGATGAGGCCGGCCCCTCGGGTTTTGGTAAAGATTTGAGTGATGATGCCGATATTTTAACTACTGACCCTTCAGCTGCACACCCAGAGGCCCCTCCAGTGACTGTTGATCTTTCTTCAAGCCTTGCGGCAGATCCATGATTTTAGTCTTGTTTTTATCTTTTCAGCATGCGCGCTGCTTCTGCTGACTGCCTGTGGTCTTTTGAAAATAATTTATTGCTTTTTGTTTTTTAATTTCCAAAACAAGTACTTCGTTGGTGCCGGTTTGGCGTTTTGTTATGGATATTTGGATATTTTCTTGGTTTTTGAATGGCCATCTATTTCAATAATCGATCTTTTCTGTTATTGCCGAGTAGTATTTACGTGGTTTTACGGATATGAGTTTGTGCTTGTCATGTCGGCTATTTAGCCTTGACTTTTCGCTTTCGTGTGTGCAACCAAACCTTTTTGAAAGTTTAGTTAAGGTGCCGAACTACTCACTTGAGCTTGGTGCTTTGTCGTTATTATGCTTTACCTGTTCAGAAATTTTTGCCTGACCGGGCTTCGTGATCAAGCTCGACTCATAATTAGTAATTGGCATTTTACCTACTCGATCTCCTTATCGGACCGAGTGGTAGTACTGCCTGGCCGAGCTCCTTAAGCGAGCTCGACACTCAATTATTACTCGGCTTATTACCTGTCCGATCCAATTATTGGGTCGGGCGGTAATGTTGCCTGGACAAGCTTCTTAAACGTGCTCGGCGCTTAATCATTACTTGGCTTATTACCTGCCCGATCCACTTATTTGGCAGGGCGGTAAGGTTTTCTGGCCGTGTTTCTCAAACGAGCTCGGCTCTTTGTTATTACTTAGCTTATCACCGGCTTGATCTCCTTATCGGAACGAGCAGTAGTACTGCCAGGCCGAACTCCTTAAACGAGCTCGGTACTTAATCATTACTTTTTCACGTCGCCAACTTTGGCCTGACTGGGCTACCTTGCTGAGCCAGGCTTGTGCAGTTTCTTAGCATATTGTTACGTGGCAGCTTACCTGGCCGGGTCACTTATCGGACCTCGGCGGTATTTTTGGCCTGACCGGGCTACCTTGTTGAGCCCGACTTGTGCAGTGTCTAAGGACATCCTTACGTTTATTTTGCCGCTTTGACTCGATCTAGACTAAGCTCCCTAACTACTAAAAAAAAATAAGAAGAAATTACAATTTTTACATGATAAAATCAAACAGCTTACAGAACAAAAATCTTGCAACATACTAAAGATCTGGACCTACAGGTAGAATTTTTTCAAGAATGTCGAATTCCATGGGTATTGGTGGGGGGTGTCGTCCAAATGTTCTAGGCGGTAGGCTCCATGCGGGAGGACCTCGCTAACTTTGTAGGGTACCTCCATTTCGGTTTGGGAGGTTTAGGATCTAGTCCCGTCACTCTCTTGAGGACTAGATCGCCAACCTGATGGGAATGCAAATTTGACTTGGGTGTTGACATATCTTTCGCTTCGCCTTTTGTATGCAGCATTTCTGAGCTCGGCTTGTGATCGGTGCTCGTCTATTAGGTCGAGGTTCGCTCTTAAAGATTAAGAATTGCACGTTTCTTCAAAGTTGGTTACTCGGTATGTTTGGGCACCGAGATCGATGGGTATCATCGCCTTGGACCCATACGCTAGAGAGAACGGTGTTTCTCCAGTGGATGATCTGACTGTGGTGCGGTACGACTAGAGAAAACCTGGGAGTTCTTCCGTCCAGGTCCCATTCGCGGCTTCAAGTTGCACATAGAGCCCTTGTTTGATTATTTTGTTCACAACTTTGACCTGACCGTTTGATTGTGGGTGGTAAGGAGTCGAGAAGAATTGCTTGATACCGTGTTCTTTGCAAAATGCCTCAAGCTTCTTCCCTTCGAACTACTTCCCATTATCTGTGATTACGGAGTTCGCCACCCCAAATCGACATATGATTGATTTCAAGAGAAAGTCGATCATCTTTTGTTTGGTTATGGTGGCAAGCAACTCGGCTTCTGCCCATTTTGTGAAGTAGTCGACGACAACGACGACATACTTCACTCCGCCTTTTTTAGTAGGTAGGGGGCCGATCAGGTCGACACCCCACATGGCTAATGGCCATAGGCTGAAAATTGACTTTAAAGGTTGAGAAGGTTGGATGATGTTGGGCGCGAAGGTTTGGCATTTTGTGCACCTCCGAGCCATGTCCAGGGCGTCCTTCTTCAAGCTTGGCCAATAGTAGCCTTGTCTCAAGACTTTATGGGCGCGGGCGTATCCTCGAGAGTGATTCCCGCATACGCCTTCGTGAATATCTTTGAGAATTTATTCAACATCCTTCTCGTCTACACATTTGAGTAGAGTCGCCGAGTATCCTCGCTTAAACAGTTCACCGGCCACGATCTTAAACGAGCTGCCTGCACGCAAAGCTTCTTGACCTCCTTTGGTTCAGGTGGCAATGCGTCGGTCTCGAGATACGACCGGATTGGGACTATCCATCTCAAATTTTCATATCTAGCAGTCTGTCCGGCACTCAAGACATGAGTGCCGAGCACGGACGACTACTTTTTTTGTCCAACTTGGAAGTACTCGACGTTTTCCATCCCCGTGCTTGAAGTGAGTCGGGCTAGGGCGTCGGCGTGTACATTTTCTGTTTAGGGAATGTGCTCTATTCGTGTCCGGAGTTTAGCCAATCTCTTCTTTACCAGCCCCAGATAGGGTGCCAGTCTGGGTTCTTTTACCTAAAACTCTCTGGATTTTTTTTGATCATCCACATTGAGTCTGAGTGTATGATGATGCAACACCCTGCTTCTTCTTATCAGAGTAAAAAATTTTCACAACTTTTGTTTCGAAAACGCTTATAAATTTTTTAAATTGTTTGCAACTTAACTCGGGATGCTGCTAAAACTTAACTGCTTTGGAAATCCATTTTCTTTAAAACGTGGTCTAACGATTAGTTTAGACATAAAAAACAATTTTTTAAATAATCGAACAAGCATGTTAAACTGAAACCCGTTCGTACTTGCGAACCGGGTAAAATATGTAAGTCTAAAAATAAAGACATGCCAGTTCGAAACTGAAAAGCATAGCGGAAGTCCTAAAAGCGTTGCATAATTATACAGACAGGTTTATTTAAAAGTCCACAAGACGGCGACTGGGCCAAATCCACGACCAACACCACCACAGCTGAGCTCACACCTATCTGTCGACCCTGTCATCTGAAAAATAAGCAAGAATGGGGAGTGAGCACTAAATCACCATGTTCCATGAGAACCCATACTAAAGCAAACAACAATAATAATATCAATATCATGATGGCCGGTATATATAAGTAAACTGTAATCTCCCGAACACTCTGTGTAACACCCCACTTTATTTTGACGAAAGTCAAACAGTCAACTTAAATTTTTAAAATTCTTTTCATAAATAAGTGGCGCTACTCAATATAAACTCATAAATCATCATTACAAAATTCATACTCATAAGTATCGTAAATCTTAAATCAACGCTTCATCTAACGTTTTCATAAATTCCAAGTTCATCAAATTTCCCAATGGAAACATTTTCCCAAACCAATGTTTCAGAATTCCAAGGTCATAATTCGTAAATCCTCAGTTTTCAAAGCATAATTAAAACCAGTGTTCATAAATACGTCAACAATCGAAAATTCATAAATGCATGCGAAAGCTACTAAATGAGGCCAGGTCCAACGACCGACCACCACTCATCTTTGCCTCGTCATCCGACACCTGCTTAACCTACATCCGTGAAGATCATGTGGGAGTGAGCACAAATGAAACCGTAGTGCTCACTACTATGCACATGAAAATTAATCAGATATGAAAAATTAAATGGCATGGTCACAGTATGAACACAAATCGTTAAATATCTCATTTCCTATACGAAGTACATAAATATCTCATGTGCACCCCTATTAGAATAGATTACTGTTGGTACACGTATCGAATGCCCTCGCTCGAGCCTTGCATCGATGCCCAAACAGTAGAAGGCTCAACTGCCAGCACCTAGTGCTTTAGACAGGTAATACATTCCCGCCTGAGCATCGCACTGGACTTACAAGCGACGCCTCCTTCGCAGGCCGAGCCCGCACGCCCGTGCTGAGAGACGTGAGGCCAACTGTAGTGGCTGATCGTCGACTCGCACGAGAGCTGTAGCCGCCATAACCAAACGCACAAACTCCCTAGGTCAGTGTGTACGGCCAAACCTTGACCTTGTAGCTGGTATCTGAGTGGGTACATGCACGCGTCCCAGCGCCCCACATATGCAGCGCCAGCGTGTGTGCCACCTCTCGGGTAACAGTGTATTAAACCCAGTTCGACCTTGTCCTTTTAGGGGTCTTTGAACCAGATTTTATTTTTTTGGTCAAAGTGTATGTTGATCTTTCGAGTCGTTGTGTGAATTCCCAAATCAACAACCCTCAATGTGTGAGGTTGGTCGATTAATTTCCTTTGCCACATGCGAGACTATCTCGACATGGCGAGATAGTAGTTCCGTATTTATGTGGGGCGGAGCCTTGAGTCTCGACTGGAGACCAACTCCGTGGAAGGAAACCGTTATTGAGTATCTAGCCTTTACTTCCTAAACCGCATACGAGATGTTGTTCGTGTCGGTGAGGAGAGAGGCGTTGTCAATGGTATCAAACAGAACAGTGTGTTATGAATGTACCAGATTTGAGAATAAGTGATGATTGTCGGTCCTAACATGATTTCTCGACCAAATCAATAGCTTAGCCTAATGGTTGACTCCATCATCGGGACTTGCGAGGATGCATGACACGTTCTAGCCTCGTGATGGAGGGAATGTGTGCGTGATCTCGAGGTATGTGTGTATTGTGACGAGCTGCGTGATAGACAGAACCATACCTGTATGGGGGTACCGGTGACCTGTTTGAACCGAGGGTCCATCAAGGAAAGACCAGGAGGGGTACTCGTCAAAGTCCAGTGGATGTAGTCAGGTCGCGGGCGAGACGACTTGGGAGAGGGAAATTGATATTCGGAGGGAGTACCGAACACTTTGTGTTGATATTCCCCTTGTATTCTTGTTGTTTAGTTTTCGAATTCCGAGGACAAAATTCTTTTTAAGGTGGGTAGACTGTAATGCCCCGTTCGTTTGTGAAAAATTATGATTATATTTATTTCTTTTTTATTAATTATTGCTATTATTAATTATCTTGCTATTATTATTATTGCTATTTTTAAATGTCAAATTGCCTAATTGTCTAAATTGTTATTATTATTATTATTATTATTATTATTGTTATTATTATTATTATTTTTATTTGTTTAATTACTATAAATTGCTAATATATATATATTAATAGTTTTTTTTATTGTGTTATTTATATATATAAATATATATATATATATATATATATATATATATATATATTTATTCGGTGTTGTTTTAATAACCGTTTAGTCGAACCGAACATCTTAATATCGTAAGTATCGAACCGAGAAACCGCGCCTAGGCCTGAAACCCGCGCGCCTAGCCGGTACCCGACCCGTTTTTCCCCTTTCTCTCTTGTGTATGGGTTACTTGATTCGAAAGTCATCCTTACCCTAGCTTAAGCCTATATATATTCAAGAGATTATTTTCCTTCCCGTATAAATCATTCCGGAGCTTCTTCTCCCAAACCTTAGCAGATTTTTCTCGCTCCCGCAGTCATCTCTCTCGCATGTTTCCCGTTGGCAAAAAAAAAAAAAAGAGGAAAAGTCTGCTCCATTCTCTCGCTATCACAATCATCATCGTCGCACCATCTTTAATGTCGCAAGCAGCAAGAATTCAATCACCTGCTCCCATCTCAGTCGCTCTCCAGCGTCCCACCATCATCAAGAGCAGCAGACCGCCATCTCCTGCAAGACATCACCCCGTTAAGTGTTTTACTCTATCGCGAGACCGTCGGCGAGTTCCAGTCCCTGTTCGCGAGCCCCGTCATGATCAGTTCCTCCGTCGCTGTTCGTATTGCCGTTGTTCTTACGTCCCGTGCTGCTACCGACGAGCCCCGACGTACCCTCGTATTGCTGTTTGCAAGCCCCTGCAGACGCGCACCTCACCGGGCGAGCCAAACGCGAGTTGTCGAGCCCCTCACGTGCGTCCGTTCGGCCCCGTTTACCTTTTTCATTGCTCGTTTTCGTACTCTTCCCGAGAACAGTACCGGGCTGATAAACTCCCTTATATCTATGCTTATATATGTGTTATTGTGGGACTTGTTGATTCTTTGAATGTTAACTACTTATTAGGGTTCATATTACTGTGTTTATGTAGAGAATTTAATTTATTAATGTGGGATTATGTTGAATCCTATCAAACTCGTGAAATTGCAGTGGATTATGGAACATAGGTAAGTCCTTAGCCTTATGGTAAAGGCCTTGGACGAAATTTTGGTGTTTGGGGTCGTTTATGATTTTTTCGAACCGAACTTACTGCTGATTGGTATTAAATTCATAATAAATTGAATGCTGCTCCAATTGCCATGAAATTTTATATATGATGTCCTGTGTTAATATTATAGCCAGTGTGAAACTTTCAGAATTTTATGAGGTATGTAGATATTTTTAATAATTAAAGTGATTTCTAGGCAGGAACATGTTAAGTTCATAATAAATTGGTCTGTGCTCCAAAATTGATGAAATTTTGGTATGTTGTCTCTACGCCTGATTTAAATGTTTTGTAAAAGTTTTAGAATTTTTGAACTAAGATTGATATGGTAAATAATTTGTTTAATGTTTCTGCTGAAAGATGTTTTAATTATGATAAATTGGTTAGTTGCTGGTAAATTCTCATATTTGGCTGAGGTTCTTATTTTATGTGTAGTTTCATGTTATAAAAGATTGGAATTTTTGGAGTTAGAATTGGTTCAGTTTTAATTAGAATTCAATTTTAAAACTGGAAAAAACCGTATGAATTTTCATAATTCGTGTATTTGATGTTAATAGCTGGAATTTTTATATGTTGGTCCTACCTGCTGCAGTTGCACCATTAAAAATATCAAGTACAAATTCATTCATTAGGTCAGGCTTCAGATTTTATGCTCGCTTATGCTGGAATCACGTTTGAATTTTAAAAAATTGTGTATAATGAGTTTGGGGCTGAAACTTGGTGGTTTTGTTAAGTCCAGTGAAATGGATTTTATGTTAAATTTTTAAAACTTAACTCATTAGGTTTCCCGACCTTCTTGAATTGGTGTATTTGCTCTTAATTGGTCGAGTCGAGTCCAAGTGTTCCAATATCCACAGGACTTCACGAACAACTTAGTTGAATCAAGTTCGACTAAGTATGATCTGTATTTTCTGTTTAAGTCAAGATAAATGTTGATTGTAGGATCTTGACTTAATGTAGGTGTTTGAGGAGTCAAGCCTCAACATACGTCTCTTCTGTTTTTGCTGTTATCAATCCGGAATTCAGGTGGGTTTATTATTCAAAAATTGTCTATGCCTTGAACTGTGAATATGCTTACTTACTTGGGTATGATAAAAGTATGAAATGTGTATGTGTAACTTTTGGCGTGAGCTGTACCGGCCGTCGAACGTACCCGAAGTGGGTAATCTCCTCTTGTGATGGATTTCTTGCCTAAAACCCTCGGGGTTGGCAGACCTGTCTAATACACTCGGGGTTGACAATTGATTTCCCTTCTAAAATCCTCGGGGTTGACGGATGACCCTCCTACTTTGGCAACGTTAGAGTTCCCGCGGGGAGATGATACGTGGACCAAATGTAGTCTATTCTGATAGGTGTGCACATGAGGCTGATTATTGATCATGGATAGGAGATGGGAAATTTGTTGTCTATGTTCATACTTGTGACCATGCCATATTTACTTTTTGTACTCACTTATTATAACTGTTCATGCGCATAGTGGTGAGCACTACGTTTTCATTTGTGCTCATCCCCACCTGCTCTTCATGGATGCAGGTTAAGCAGTTGGCGGATGACGAGGCAAGGCAAGTGGGTGGGCTATAGTTTATTTATTATTATTTGCTTCCGCATTTATGAACCTTGTGTTTGGGTTATTTGAACATGTTGGTTGAGTTGTTGAACATGTTGAATCGGTTACTATGAAAACCCTTGGATTGGTTTATATCGAAAAACTTTTCTATGATATTCGGAGTATGTAGATAAGAATGTCATGACATTTATGTTTATTGATTATGTTGTTGAGAATATGGTTAATGAAAACCTATGAAAAATCGAGTAATGAATCCCCGTGGGTCCAGATAAGACTTGGACTAAGAAAATATTTTGATAATGCCCTTGATTTTCGAAAATGAATTCGAAAAATGTTGTTCTGATTTTTAGAAAGCTGGGATTTCTTTAAAATTAAATTGGGGTGTTACAGATTCCGTTTCACGCAGTAGAGATTGCAAGTCTCGCATTATTGTTTGGATATATTGAATGATGAGTTTAAGAGGATGCGAGACTTGAGAGAAGATGTTTCGGATCGCTGCGGATGTGTACTAGGTTACACTCATGGGCTTCTTTGTGTCTGTCAGCTAAAGGGGGCATACAATATAAGTATGGAAATTACGCCCGACATGATCCACAATTTCTGGAGCACACTGGTGGTGAATGAGACATGTATAATTGCAAGGTAGATAAACTTATATATGTTATATAAACATCATTTTCAGAATATAATTTTTCAAAATTCTATTTAATTTTAAGATCTTTCAGTATACAACACGTATTCTTTCATTTATATAATTAATTATAGAGTGTGTTGTTTAAGTTTATATTTTTTTTTAACGGACAGGTCACCAGATTGCATCGGCAAGTGGATGGACAGATCGTGATTATTTTCGGAGCCTTGCAATGATGGTTGAAGTGGTCGATCCTGCGATATTGCGATAAGTAATTTAGTTCATCGACTCTCAACTTCACCCTGACGAGCAAGGTTACACAGAACCTCCAGTGAAGAAAAATCCGAGAGGTCGGCTAAAGAAGCCCAATTCAACAAAGCACGATCCATCCAAATGGGAGTACAGTCAAAGAGGTCGTAAAATCACTTCTTTTTGTGCTCCATTGCAGTCGGAGTACACGGAAAAAGGTTGTCTGGCGGGGCGTAAGAGCACTTCTTCGTGTGCTCCATCGATATGGGAGTACAGGGAAAGAGGTCGTCCGATGGGGCAAAAGAGCACGTCTTCGTGTGCACCGACAAGCTCGTCTTCTCAACCTTCAAATGATCCGACATGTGATTTTTTTTCATTTTGTTTATCTAAACGATAACTAATTATGTTTGTAAATTCGATTATCTAAATTCTGACGTGAAATTATTCTGATCTTACAGAGACTTTCTCGACGAACTTCTTTGAATATCGACATTGTGACAGAACTCCCTACGTAGTTAAGCCCTACATAGAGAGCTATCTGGATGTGACGCCGGATGGGAACTGCAGATTTCGGGTGGTTTTGAGTTACGTGTATAGGGACCAGAATATGTGGCGATGGGCGAGAATCAACATTGCAAATGAGATTTCAGCCAACAGACAGTTGTACGATCGTGTGTATTACCATGAGCTCGATGCCGCAGTCAATCGGATAAGATGGGACGGGGGTGCTTGTGGTGAGGAGCATTGGATGGAAGGTTTAGGCGATCTCTTTGAAATTGCTACATTGTTTAATGCAGTTGTCGTGTTGTCAGGCCAGGGTGAGAGAAATGACAATATCGACTAGAATATTATGACAGTGTTGCCGTTGCACGCACCATCCACGGCTACGGGACCTGAACGTGAGATCGTCATAGGTCATCTTGGTTCTTACAAACACTGCATTCATCTGAATCTGTCATCTATTTCTCTATTACCCACTATTTGTTTTTTATTAGATAGATACCGAGATAGACGGTTGAACAATGGGATAATTTGTACCAGAGGAGGGTCGAGTTGTGGCGTCTTATTCTTAGTGGGGCTGGATTGTGATATATTATGATATTCGACTTATGTGCGTCTGCTTCGATTTTCTTTTCAGAGTAGTGTGGGTTTTGTTTTGTTTCGCGAATTAATTCCTCTATTTTAGTTTTTTGTTCACCTTAAAATTCGCAAGTTTTTTGTTTAATGTTCTGCGTTTCGTATGCAGGACCTAGTTCTACTTTCATGTACATTTTGCAGATGCCCTGATCTTTAGATGACCTTATTTTTCTAAAATATTTTTTGGGTTTTTTTTTAATTTTCTAAAAAAATGAGTTATTGTTATTTTGATTATTTTACACGACAAGTATTTTATTTCATCATTTTTTTTGTTGGCTTTTTGTATTTTCGATATTTTTTTTCATTCAAGAAATTTAATGCTCACTGCTTGAGTTGGAATGTTGGATTGTGTGTCTGTGTTATGTATCTCTTATGATTGCTATTTGGTCTCATTATCTGTGTCCATGTTTACCGTTTCACGTATAATTTTTTTATTAAATTGTTGTATAACATTTATAAATAGATTAAAATAAACTAGCGATAATTAAAAAAAAAAAAAAGCAAGTCAACTAAAATTCACTTGTACAACAAAATCTATAATATAATAATAATATAAAAAATGAACATTCAATACATCACCGTTGCGCCCTATCCAAATCCGCGTTCATTTTGGCGTACGCATCTGCAAACCGCGCCGCCAAATCAGGAACAACACTCTCGCATTCCCGCATGAGGTCTGATATAAAGGCTCGGTACCAGTTGACCCACTACACAAAACAGAAGAATTAAAATATATGAACACATATAATTTTATTTTTTTTAAAAAAAAAAATTGTAATGAAAGAATATTAACTAAAATTCAGTATACGACTTATATAATCAGTGTTGGCGCGCGCAGGGACCGCGTCGGCGTCCGGCCAAGTCTCAGGAATGAGTCTAGGATGAGAAGTCTGATCATACCATCCCTGATAGTCCTGATGGGCCTGCCCTCGATCATCTACTGGGGTCTCCGTAAACTCAGACAAGTGCAGAGAATGAGGGACCGGGAACTGCTGCTAGGTACCTTCGGCAGCAATATCAGCATGCTCAACTTTGTACGACCTAGACTCCTAAGCACGAAGTACATATGCCGGACGGTAAATGCCATGAGGGATAATCTGAACGTAGCCCAACTGACGCAAACACCGCAGAGGCATGTACGGCTCCACAATATCCCAATACCTAAGGCATCCGAAATAAAGGGTCCTAGGTCTACCTCATGTGGCTTGCAGTCGTATGGCAGCCAATTCACCTGTTTACAAGTGCATAAAAACATTTATTGAAACAATTAAATAATTCTAAATAACTTTCAACTAAATGTAAATAAAATAACTTAACGTACGTCGGCGGAGGTGAACCTGTCAAGCTTCCTACGAAAATCTTCGAGGCCTTGTCCGAGACGGGGGTGCTCCACAAGACTGACCTGGCGACACAGTCACGCTTGAGGATCATACGTGCATGCTTGGGTCGGAGGGTGGGGAAGTACTCGTATATACAGGACTTCATGAGAGTCAAGCAGCCCGACAGTTCCGAACTGTCACCCCTGCTGGCAATACCCAACTGTCTGTACAGGTACGCCAGTCCAGCCGAGCCCCAGGAGTAAGTCCCAACTCCCCACACGTCGTCCAGAAGCTCGTTCAGGACTTTGGGACCGACCTTGTTACCACTCTTGTATGTAAACAAGGTGGTAGCCAGCAGCACCCACATCTAGCCACCCAAACAAGGTGGTACAAATTATCCCACATGCTGATCCGACAGATTTGCGTCGTTCGTCATCAATGCCTCAAAACGGCGTCATTCGTCACCGAACCATGATCCCAAAAACTGGCCATCAGGGTAACCTGGTCCACCCCCAGGAGCTCCATACAGTGGGCTTGGCAGGTAAGGCTGTCGGGGTCCTCGTTGACTACCGCTACTTCCACATGAACCCCCAATATGGCCCTCACGTCGTGCAGCATTATACTCATTTCACCAAAAGGCAGGTGAAATGAGTTCGTCCGGCTGCCAACGCTCCACAAATGCACAAATAAGTGGAGTGTCGACGTGAGTATGCATATTGAACGCCATATGTGACATTCCCGTCTGACAGATCAGATCGCGTCGCATCTGTCTGAGCCACTCCTTCAAAACCTTGTGCGCTACCAGCCTATTTAGGTATTTCAACATGCCTCTTCGGTATCCATCCCACATACGAGAGGCTACGTGCCTAGGAAGTTAGGGATAACACTCCCGTCAATGGGGCCACTGGGCACTGGGCCTTTAACGATCCAGGAGTTACTCTTAGTGTGTTTGCTACTCGCACCTGTACTAGAATAGAATAATTAATATATATATATACGACATATTATGATTGACTGTATCAATGATGCACTATTATTAAATAAAATAATATCTAATGGTAAACAACAATAAATACCATGGTGACAATGTTTTATTTTATTTTTTCTAACTCAATACTAGATACAACTGGCAATGTTTTATTCAATTTTTTATACTTAAAATTTTACGTTATATTTAAGTTACAAAATACATAGAATATGAACAAGCATATTTTCATTTTTAAACACATTTTAAATTTTTTATTTTTTATTTAAAAAGTATAAAACAAAAATAATATACATTAATTTGCTTATCTCTTTTCTAAAAATTTAAAATAGGTATAGCTTAATAGATAGTCCAGTTTAGAAAATAATATTTTTTTAATGACTACAATATTGCTTATAAGGCCTAATATTGGCCAAATAATTTTAGCAAGTGAATATAACCCACATTGAAAACACAAGTAAAAAAAAAAAATATGTGTTTATTATATCACTTCACAATCAACTAATTTCAAATTCAAAATCTTCAACGCTGAACCAGATGAATCGGTCCTGGTTCACCGACTTTGGACCGGTTCGAATGGTTTTGAACCGTTTCAAACGCTCAGCGGTTTGATGGTTCAAGGCGGTTCGAAATTTAGCTTTGATATTGATAACAGATAAAAAAATAAACCTAAACATTCTAATCACGATTGGAGATATGATAATTACCAGCTAAGAAATAATATAAAAATAATAATCTATCTAAAAATGCAAACGAAACAATGATGGAGAAGCTACGGAGTCGGGGATAATAAATTCAAGTTCTATCAAAGTCGAGCAATTCATTGTTCGGTTTTAGATTGAAACTCTCACTTAGACATCTAGCGGTTCACTCCCAATAACTGTACGTAACAAGGTATTGAACATAGACTTACAAGCTCGAGCATACAATACAGACCAACTATCCCAATCCCAATATCTTTTCGTAATAAGGGACGGGTCATCGACTCGCACGTATTTCAATCTAAAACACATAGATTATTCAGTTACGAAATCATCTACCTCATGTGAGCCTATGTCTACAACTTCACCCCTTTAGGTTCTAAAAGTTGCTAATTTAATTAAAAGGTGTTTAATCAACTAATCATTAGAATCAACAAAGCCCTAGCTCGACTAATCAACATTCAAATGCTTCTAATTGCAAGATCGAAGTATCACTCTTCGATTATCAATCAATCGAACAAGGATTCATCAATTCCTAATGAATTCAACTCACATAAGCATGAATGAATCAAAGCCCGACAAGTACAATTCAAGCAAGAACAATCATCCCCTATCCTTAGTAAAAAGATTTAGCTAAGTAATATCATTTCAACTCAACCATTATTCATTAATCAAAAATGAAGAGAAGAACTTACAATTAATCCCAAATTCAAGTGTTGAATCTGAATTACAAGTTTAAGCCCTAAGAACTATGAAGAAGAGGATGATAAATGGAAAAGAAAGATTAAGAAAAGTGGGAAAACGAAAGAAGAAGAGGGGAATGAGAAGGGAGTTTTTGTTCGTTTTTTCTCGCCCTAGGTTCGTCCCCAGGAGGGGGAGAATGTCCCCGACCGTCTAAGAAATCTGCTGTTTAAAAAAATGTTTTTCGCGTCCTCCGCGACCGCCGGGAACTCCGCTGGCCGCGGTGACCAACGGCTCCGCGGCCGCGGCTATTCCCGAGGCCACGACATTTTTCCGCAGAAGGTTGGGCGCTGGGACTTTTTTGTTCGCCGTGACCGCGGTGAAAAAAGGGGTCGCGGCCGCGGCGATGAAAACTGGGCTGCACTGCACCATCTTACGTTTCGGCCTCATTTCAGCTCGTCCGAACTCAGAATTGAGTTCTATTTTTTCCTACGCGTAGCTAACGAACTCATCTATTCAACTATGCTATCAAAACCAATTTTTCTTAAAAAGAAAATTCGCCCAAAGCTCCTGACCTACACACCCGAAAACGACAAAACACAAAAGAAAACATGAAAAACCAACGAAAAACACCTAAAGACTCAAAATAAAGGAAAACACATAATAAAGCACAAAACGAGCTAAAAATGAACGAAAAGACCTAAACGGGGCAAAAAGAAAAGAAAAATAATAACGAAAAACACAACAAAAATAGGACAGACAACTCCCCCACACTAGAACCTTTGTTCGTCACGATCAAAAGAAAAGAACTGAAAATAAAACACGAACATAGATATGGTTTCAAATAAGAAGAGCCTCAAAATGCCCTACTCAATCGAGTCGAATTCCAATGACCGTAAGATCATATGACTCAAATATTAACTTGGCCGTGAAATCACAAACTCTCAAAACATAGATTATCATATATGCCTCACTCATTATCGTACATGAATACATGCTAGGTTCGCTCAGATTGGTCAATAATGAAGTTTCAACATATGCTTGTCAATCATTTAAATTACTCGAAAACAATCAAAGCTCAAAGATGCAAATCAAGAGGACTTCACGGGTTGTAATGTGGGCTAAGGTAAAAGTATCGATATATAAGGACAAGAAACTCAAATAATCAATCAAAGGTCTCGAGTATACTCAAGCATTCCGCTACTCATCCAGAATCAACAAGGTAAAGCACTTAATACCCAACCAACATTCCACAAACAACACATAGATGCTCAGAATAAGTTGCAACATCATCACTTAACCTTATTATTTTTTTTTTTTCTTTTTTTTTATTTGGAGAGTAACTTTTTTCGAACAAGAACGAATTAAAAGGACAACATTATGTAGGTGTGAACATTAGATGTCATCCAAGTGTCCTACAGTAGTTTCCCAGTGTTAATTACCCATCAACATGAATTGACTGATAAGAGGAGCGGAATCCATTCAATTCGTCCTGTGAGCTCTCATGTTTTTTTTTAATAGGTCAAGCAATAGAAATCCAACTTCAATTCACCTCATTCAGCAAAAACACCATTTTCACCAATCATCACCAAATCAGTCAACAAAATACATTCGTGTACGGTTGACAAGAAAAAGGCTCAAAGCTCAAACGGGCTACTAGGAAAAATAACGTTTAGGATCAAAGAACAAGGCTAAAGAGAGCTAATCAAACAAAATGCCTCAATCATATTCGTAATTTCAAACTCTAATTGATTCCTTTCAAACAAACTCAAGGCAAGTTCTAACCATTCAAGAATATGAACAATATCTCACAAGAAAGAAGAGTGGGATCAAAACCTCACAAGGAAAATAAGTGTCACTCAAAGCAATCAAGCAGATATCGAGGCAATGATTGAAACTACCGTCATCACAACTTCCCAATTTCATCCAACATTTATCATCAATTAATATAATCCACCAATACCATGCTCAACAACACAAAAAAAACCTAGAACTAGATTGGTCCACCACATAAGCATGCAAAATCCAAATAGACTCCCCCACACTTAGAATGAGGCAATAACCACATTGCTTCAACACAAAACAGGAAGTCAAACAAAAGACCTAGAAATTTCATACCATTAACTAGCACCAGCAACTACCACAAGACTCTAAAGAAATGACAGGAGGAGAAAACAGACTCAAAAAGATAAAAAAGGAAAAGGGTGTGCAAACCGAAAATGCCTCGAGGATAATAAACATCTACGTGCAAGCCGCTCGCCTATGCTCAGCCTCGCGAACTCATACCTGCCAATAAGAAAATCAAGAAACTCCAAACTCCCATTATTCCAAGATAAAACTAAAAAGCGAAAAGAAAAATATCTAAGAAAGTGATAAATAACTTGGGTTGCCTCCCAAGAAGCGCTTGTTTAACGTCATTAGCTTGACGAAATCTGCGAAGAACTCAGCCGAGATCCAAAAAGAAGTGACGGTCGTGCCACGCATTCGTATTTTCAAGAAGTGGTAGCATGGGCACTGTGGCCAGAAGGCGGGCATGGTGGGTTCGGGTGGCTATGTTCTGAATGAAACGACTACGGGCTCGAGCAATCCCCAATTCTAGACGTAGAGATTTTCCCACCCGAGCTCTACCGTCAACCTCCGGAAGTATAAGCTCATCTGTGGAGCAAGTCGAACTAAATCCTCCCCACTTCATAACACAGTGCAACGGCCTCGAAGAAGGATGCTTCAACTCGGATGTAGGGGAAGGGACTTGACAATCAAGCCCGTGGATCTCCTTCTCTGTGATATCATCAATGTATTGCTTGAGCTCATCATCTTCTTCTCAGACATTTGCATCATCGTACGGGCTTGAGTATCAAGCAGAAAGTGGGATTCGTCGACCTGTGCCTCGATAGAGTCGGGGCGTGCAGTGAAGCTCTCCATTTGTGCGCTCAGTCAAGAACATCCGAGCTCAATCTCTCCTTCTCGGTTTGCTGGGGCCATCATCCAATCGAGGATAAGGTCAAGCTTGGCATTGTAGCTCGAAGAGTCATCCCCGAGCTCATCGAAGGTCAAGGGTGCCGGATGGGGGTCCACAACTTTGGACTCATCGGCCTGGGACTCGATAGAGTCGATGCGCCTTGCTAGATTCTCCACTTGCTCGCTCAAACAAGCACATCTGAGCTCAATCTTCTCCTCTCGTTTTTCTTGGGCCATCAATCGATGTAGGATGAGATCGAGTTTTGGCATTGTAGGCGGCCTCTTCTTCTCGAGTTGATTTGGACTCTACGAAATCAAGAATCTGGCCGAGCTTCTCGTTAAATTTGTGGGACTCATAAGTTTTCTCAACCGGAAAATGATACCAGCACTGCTCGGAAGAGTACGGATGAGATTGGGTATGGTTCCCGGCGGAATTGCTCGGCTCATTGTTCCAAGAGGGGTAGTGGAGGGAGGAGTACACGTGATTGAAGTTCATTATATCTGCACACCAAGACAGAACAACCACGCGTAGCCACAAAAAAGAGAAAACAAAGAAAACAAAAACAAAATACACAAAGAGAAAACGAAGAAGCACAAAAGGAAAAACAAAAACATGCAAAATACAAAATAAAGAGAAACACGCAAAATAAAATCAATACCAAAATTAAATATCCTACTTGCCTTCCCCGGAAATGACGCCAAATTTATTGTAGCACACATTGTTATTTTTACCGAGTACCGAATCGAAAGGTTCGTTCCCCGGGTCCATCTCCCGAGGAAGGCGGTTTGGAATTTAACTTTGATATTGATAACACATAAAAAGAAAATAAAACCTAAACATTCTAATCACGATTGGAGATATGATAATTACCATTTAAGAAATAATATAAGAATAATAATATATCTAAAAATGCAAACGAAACAAGGATGGAGAAGCTAGGGAGTCGGGGATAATTAATTCAAGTTCTAGCAAAGTCGGGCAATTCGTTGTTCGGTTTTAGATTGACACTCTCACTTAGACATCTAGCAGTTCACTCCCAATAACTCTTCGTAACAAGGGATTTAACATATACGTACAAGCTCGAGCATACAATACAGGCCAACTATCCCAATCCCAATAACTTGTCGTAACAAGGGACGGGTCATCGACTCGTACGTATTTCAATCTAAAACACATAGATTATTTAGTTAGAAATCATCTACCTCATGTGAGCCTAAGTCTACGACTTCACCCCTTTCGGTTCTAAAAGTCGCTAATTCAATTAGAAGGTGTTTAGTCCACTAATCATTTAGAATCAACAAAGCCCTAGCTCGACTAATCTACATTCAAATGCTTCCAATTGCAAGATCGAAGTGTCACTCTTCGATTATATCAATCAATCGAACAAGGATTCATCAATTCCTAATGAATTCAACTCACGTAAGCATGAACGAATCAAAGCCCGACAAGTACAATTCAAGCAAGAACAATCATCCCCTATCCCTATCAAAAAGATTTAGCTAAGTAATATTAATTCAAAACAATTCATCATCTCTTTCAATTTCAACCATTATTCATGAATCAAAAATAAAGAGAAGAACTTACAATTAGTCCCAAATTCAAGTGTTGAATCTGAATTACAAGTTTAATACCTAAGAACTATGAAGAAGAGGAAGAAAAATGGAAAAGAAAGATTAAGAAAAGATGGAAAACGAAGAAGAAGAAGAAGAAGAAGAAGAAGAAGAGGGGAAGGAGAAGGGACTTTTTGTTAGTGTTTTCTCGCCCTAGGTACGTCCCCAAGAGTGGGAGAATTGTTAGGTATGCTGTAGAAGCTATGTTTTGCAGATTCTATCAATTCCATTTTGATCTGGCCATCATGTTTTGGTCAAAGTACATATGTTTGCAGTTTATTTATTTATGCAATACATACTCCATGTCTTATATTGAGGTAGTGTGGTTCGAAGTGTTTCGAACAGAAAGATCACCTATCAGTTCCTTATAAGACTAAATCATTTGTTCACAGTCTAGACTAGAAGTGAGACCCCACTTGGAAAAAGACTGTAGTGTATTCTTGATTCAGTTGGTCTTTGACTGGAGAATTACACTAGCACTTATGTTAAGTGTTGAACAGGACCACGGAAGGCAAAGGTTATGAGACTCACTGACCGTTGTTGCGACCTCGTCCTTCAGTGATTGATGCGTTCTCTTAAGCGGTAAGATAATATAAAATAGGCATATATTTTTATTTCTTATTTACTTGATTTACCAAGTGATTTCTATTTTATTAGGATGACATACGAGGTATTTTGGTAAGTAAGAATAATTATATGATGTGCTATTATAAATTATTTATGGTCACTATGTTCCAGTGCGTTGGATTGATGACGTCCCCAAAATGAGCTCAGGAATGTACGTTATGTTAAACCCTGCAGGTAGACGATTGTCTGACATAATGGTTAAAGATCTGAGTGGTACTAATTTCGAAAATGAATAAGAAGTTGATTAATTATTTTGTCAGTAATTTAATTAATCAACGGACGTTATATCTTAAACATAGGGAGGTAAATCGATCAATCGGATTAATATTATTTATTCATGGAGGCTAAATTTTATTGGTAAAATAGTGGCTAAATGGGAAGAGCAATAATATTACTCTAGTGGGATGTTTTATTATTTAATTCCATTAAATAGAAATTAATTTTATTTCATATTAATTAATTAATTAGGAGAATAAAATTCCTACTAGAATCTTCTCTTGGGATTAGGAGACTTAGGTATCTTCTAGAAGATGGAGATTAGTAGGAAATATATTTCCTACATTGTATTATTAATTGGAGTAAAATTAGGTTTCCTAAATTAGGAATTAATTTTATTCCATGATTATTAATTTAATTCTAGTGTTAGGAGACTAAGGAGTCTTCTAGAAGAGATGGATTAGTATGAGATCTCCTTCCTACATTGAGTTAGTATTGGATTAGAATTAGGATTCCTAGGCCTATTGGAATAAGCCCATATTTAGCACCTCCTTAAGGTCCCTAATGGAGCCTATAAATACACCATGTCCCAACCTCTCTTACATAGATGTTTTGGCCGATTTTCTCTCTACATACGCGTGAGAAATATCTATGTTCGAGAGTTAGGGATATTCGATGAAACGCTCCACCAAGTTTGATCGAAGTAGGTGTTTAGGTAATCCATTAGAATGCCTTTTGGTACAATATATTGAGCCTTTATATTATATATTATTTCGGTCATCTCCACCACCTCGTCGCCGCCGATCGCCGCCGCCGACCCCTTGAGGAGTCGCCGGAAATCGCCAATCACTGCCAGCCGTCGCCCGAGCCCAGCGGATCGCAACCACCCGCTAGCGCAAGCAGTCGCGTATCGCCTAGGCCCTGCCAGCGACGCCCAGTCGACGCTCGCGAGCTTCCAGCGACCACCTGCCTGCTCGTTGTCCACCCGCGTAGTCAGTCGACATCCGCACGAACTCCCAGCGCCCGTCAACTACGCGCGCGCCTTCCTCGCGTGACCAAGAGACGTGATCCGCAAGCCCGCGTGACCCCAAACGCCAGCTCCCAATCCGCAGCGGCCTAGGAGTTCCACACCAGCACGCGCGACACGCCCCAGCGCCCGTTCACGTTGTCCCCCATCCCACGCGTCCACGCCAGCGCTCGTCTGCATTCCCAGCGTCTCTCCGCGTGTCTGCCCAGCGCCCGACGTGCACGACCGAGCCGCTGCTCACCCGCGACCGACGCCTGCTGCAACCCGACGCCGAGACAAAGCCACCGTGCGAACGAGGTCCGTTTGACGTGTCGATTAGAATCGACTACAGGCCAAACCTATCCGCCCATTAGGTTGTGGTGCTCAGACGAACTTCATCAACGGTACTCTACATCGTCTCAGAGTCGGCAAAAATATTAAAAGGTAAACGTCCATATCCTAACTATAGATTCCGCTGCGTTAGGATTTATTTCGATAAGTTCAATACTGTGCATGTTGTTTGACGTTCCTCACAGAACCCAACAAGAATGTCCTCGATCGTCTAATAAATCTGTTATTTAAAAAACTGTTTTTCGCGTCCTCCGCGGCCGTGGAGCTTCCTGCTGAACGCGGTGAACAACGGCGCCGCGGCCGCGACTATTCCCAAAGCCGCGACATTTTCAGCAGAAGGTTAGGCATTGGGACTTTTTTGTTCGCCGCGGCCGCGGTGAAGAAAGGGGTCGCGGCC
Organism: Striga hermonthica; assembly: GCA_902706635.1. Taxonomy (NCBI): domain Eukaryota; kingdom Viridiplantae; phylum Streptophyta; class Magnoliopsida; order Lamiales; family Orobanchaceae; genus Striga; species Striga hermonthica. The sequence goes on along the minus strand of CACSLK010007779.1, from coordinate 5,863,162 downwards.
ACGACGATGAAAATTGGGCTGCATTGCACCATCTTACGTTTCGGTCTCGTTTGAGCCTACCCGAACTCGGAATTGAGTTCTGTTTTTTCCTACACGTAGCTAACAAACTCATCTATTCAACTATGCTCTCGAAACCAATTTTTCTTGAAGAGAAAATTTTCCCAAAGCTCCCGACCTACACACCAAAAACGAAAAAACACAAAAGAAAACAAGAAAAATAAACGAAAAACACCTAAAGACTCAAAATAAAGGAAAAGACATAATAAAACACGAAACGAACTAAAAATGAACGAAAAGACCTAAATGGGGGGAAAAGAAAAGAAAAATAATAACGAAAAACACAACAAAAATGGGAAAAACAGCTGCAGCAGAGTCCGAGTCATACGTCTGTTCATTATCATCATCATCATCATCATCACAATCCACCGGACTACTCATGACTGTCGACTTATAAGTAGAACTGCCAAGCATCAGTGAGACGGAATGCTGACGACTCTCTATCGGAGGAAAAAATGGTGTCGAATTGCCAGCCTGGGCAGCCTGTATCCGGAGAGCCTCCATGCGCCTCTCATCCCTCTCCCGCCAAACAGAAGCATTAACACCACGACTAACCGTGTGTCGGGCTCCAGAACCGTCAAACTCGGCCTAAATCTAAAAATTTGAACTTATAATTAGTTATTATAAACATTAACTTATACTAGTTATTACGATTTTAGTGATATATAGTAATTTAATAAATATATTAATATCTTTAGTTATTAATATATATTAATATAAAATATACATATAAATATATTAATATATTTTAATTATTAATCTATTTTAACTATCTATTAATATATTTTTTACTTATTGATATATTTTCATTACTAATATATTCATAATATTTATTAAATATTAGAAAATATATTTCTAATATGTTTTCATTATTAATTAAAAAAATTTTAATTTAATATATTAAATATAAATTTATAAATATTTTAATTTAATATATATTTTCATATATATTATAATTAAAATTTATATATATTAAAAATATATTTATATTAATATATTTATAAATATAAAATATATATTAAATAAAAGCAAAAAAAAAACAAAAAAATAAAAAATATAAACTAAATATAATTTAATATATTAATATTAATATATTAAAAGCGAAATAATAAAAAAAAAATAAAAATATATACTAATATATTTTATATGTATATATATATATATATATTATTTTATAACTATATTAAAAAACGGCAAAATAAATATATATTAAAATATTTTTTTATTTATATTTTTTAAATTTATAGAAAATATATATTAATATAATATATGAAATATTTTAAATAAATTTTTTAATATTTAAAATATATACATTAAAGTATAATATACATTAATATTTATTTTAATTTTTAAATAAAAAAATCAAATTTTGGTCGCGCGCGACCGCGATTCGGCCGTGAATCATAGCCAAAAAAGGGCCGACCACGTGGAAAATAGCCGACCGCGCGAGATGCGGCCGCAATCCGCGGCCTACTTCGCGTAAATCGGTCGCGGTCGCGGGCCGGCTTCTTCGAACAAGGTCGCGATCAGCGGCCGGCTTAATTAAAAAAAACAAAAATCAGAAAATTCTTTTAATTTCAAAAAAATAAAAAAAATACATGTGGAATCCCACCGCTCTTGCCATCTTCAGGTTGTTGTTCGACCATTTTTCCGATTTTTGTTCGATTTTTTGAAGAATTTATGATTTTTTTTGAACTTTTTTTAATGTGAGTGTGAATGGGAGAAAAAGTGAGAGAGATGGTGGGGCGCCGACGGTTTTCTCAAAAAAAAAATGTTTTTTTATTAGTAAGGGCAAATTTGTTTTTCTGGGGGCGGTGGATAGTAAAATGGGGGCGGTAATTTGTAATTTATATTCAAAATCCATGAGAAGACAAGATTATTAGCCAAGCAACATGTTCAGCATGATGAGTAGTAGGGTTAGGGGTTACCATAGTGCCATCGACAAAGGCAACCTTATTTTTTACGCTCAAAGCAATCAGAACAACATGGGACTAGGCAACGTTGTTCTCATCGGTGAACAGATTGGCGACGATTATCGCACCAGGATTATCACTTGGATGCAGGTAAAAAAGAGAAGACAGATCATCAGAGGGAATCAAGGCAGCCATGAGAACAGATCAATAACAAACAATTTTAGACAAATCAGAACAAATCGTATCAAATCTGAACAAAAGAGAACAAATTGGAGCCGTAAGATCCAAATCGAACTATATCGCAGAAGCAATCAACGAAAAAAATAGGGTTCGATCCAAATAAACGATCGAAAATAGGACGTGCAGCGAAAAAATGAACAAGAAATTAACTGGATCGAGAAGATCTGGTCTCTGATACCATAATAAAATTGAAAACAACATGAAATTTCCATTAAATTGAAGAAAGATTACAGAAGAGATGAGAGAAAGATTATCACCTGAGAGAGAGAGAGAGAGAGTACAGATGGAGAGGAAAAAGTAATTTTCTCAAACCCAAAATATCGATTTATACTAAGCCTAATACATAAAATGCAGAGCTTCTAAGGAGCCAATTGCAAATATACAAAAAATGTTAAAATACAAATTTAATTTAATCTAATTATTTCCATCGGCAGAATCTACAGCGTTACAGAGTCGAAAATTTTTGAAAAAAAAGTCCTCGGATCTTATCCATACATTCGACTGAGATAGGATTAAATTCATTACGTTTTTCGAGTTGCACATGAGTCGACGTTCTTAACCGGACTAACTGGTTTTGCCATAGAAAACAATTAACTATTTTTAATAAAAAAAACTTGTTTAATGAGCTGAAAAAAATAAAAGTTTTAAATAAATAATTTAAAAAAAAATTATAATAGAATACCATTTAATGTTATTTTATGACTCACTAGTGGTAAGTAATAAAATAAAAAAATATAATTACTTTTATTAATGTAACATGTAATGCATAACGGAGGGAAACTGAAAAGAGTTTGATATGGCACATGGAAATAATCGGGTAAACCGGTAGCTCGGCCTTTTTAGCTCCATGAGTAGCTCGGCCCAAAGCAGCTCAGTTTTTAACTTTACCAACTGTTTGTTGTGTTCTTGTGCTTATTTTTATGTGTTTATGTGTGTTATCGAATCAGTTTTAGGTTCGTTTTAGTGTCGACCGGTCTATTTTATCGTTTTTCATGTGTTTTTGTGTCTTTCTGTTATTTTATATTTTGGCGTACTTTTCCGTGCTTTTGGTATATTTTCAAGATTATTCCGAGGATGAATGAAGGGAGTCGAGCGATGTTCCTGAGAATTCCGAGAAGTGCCGAGCCATTTCGTACGAACCATTTTCGACCGATTATGACGAGTCCTAGTCACGCACGCGCGAGCCATGCCCCGCGACCGCACGCGCACGTCGACGCCCCGGGCGTCCACACTCGCGAGTTCGCGCCTGCGCCCGCGACCACGCGGACGCGTGGAACCCCATCCAGTACACTCGCGTGCTCGCGGAAGGTGTGGCGAGATCAAGAGTGCTCGGCTACGGTGTGCCTAGTGCGCCAGCGTGCTCGCGAAAGGGAGCGCGACATCGAAAATCCCCCGATACCGAGGCCAAGCACACGCCCGCATGCTCGTGAATGCTACCGCGATATCGAGAGTACGCCCGCATGCACCAACCCAGCACACGCTCGCACGCTCGTAGCCCGCGCACGCCCGCACACCACATGCCCGCGCCCTCGCGGATCCGCCAGCGAACTCGAGGGTGCCGCGCCCGTGCACGTCGTGCTGCCATCACCTGCGACCTCGCGTATTTTTTGGGGAGCTCGAGAGTGTCCCATTTAATCTGCATGTTTTAGTGTGTGTTTTGAGTGGGAGTATAAATATTTTTCTTCCTTTGCATTTTGAACATCCAACACTCGTTATTTCATTTTTCCCTTTTGGGAACTTAGCTTATGTTATATTTTGCTCTCTAGACTAAGGAGATTATGTCATTTTCTGGGAGGTTTTCTGGCGACTTTGGTTTCTTTCAAGTTTCGAGCTTTTGACTCCGTTTTTCATCGTCTACGCAATAGAAGAATGAGTATTTAGTTTTAAAGCTCTTTACTTCGATTTTTTCCTCGTATTTACTTATAATGTTCATTAGGGTAAGTTTGAGCATGATTGATGATGGAGGGAAAGTTGAGACTTGATTGCTTGCTTGAGTAGTTATAGGGGTTAATTGCTTGTCGATCTCGTTTAAGGATTAAGACCTAATTAGGGCTTAATTACTTAGGGTTAGAAGACTAGGGTTAATGATCTAGTGCTCATAGCTCGTTTATTCCTCCTTGTCATTGATTATCTTCTCATTGTGTTGATGGCATGAGACTCCGATGGTCTAGTTTTGCTATTTTCTGGTGATTTGATATTGATCTTAGTTGCTTGCTTGCTCGTTTAGTGTTAATCAATCTCCAAGCCAATGATTAGGATGTTTATGATTTATTTTCTCTTTTTGTGATTTGACAGTCACTTATTAAACGAAGCTCCGAACCATCTTTCTTTTGAGAACGACCCGAGTCGGGTAACTCGGTTATCTCTTGCCCAAAAATCTACTAAACAAATGGCGCCGTTGCCGGGGAAGGCAAGTAGGACGCCTAATTTGCTATTTGATTGTCTCTTTTTCTTGTGTTTTTCTTGATGCTTCCTTTGCCATGTAGAACATGCATTAGCTCACCTAGGCGGACTCCCTTCGGTAGGAAGACAGCCACTCCTCGTTGCAAGATTTTTTTGAACCTTGCTTAATTTCAGTGTATCTCTTGATTTCTCTTGCTTTTTGTCGATAATTTGTGTTTGTTGCTTGCATTTTGCCTTGTTTCACATTGGTGCGTTCACGAGTATAGTGGTTGTTTTTGTTTATGCGAGGTAAACGAGGCGTAATCCCTGAGAGGAGACACCGCCACCCGACCTTTTCGTTGAGCTTAATATCGAAGAGCCACAACCACAACCCGAACCTGAACCCAAACCAATGGCGGGACAAGGAGACCAAATTCCACAACCGCCCCCGAACATGAGGTACTTTGCACGACCCATCATTGGAGACAACACCTCGTGCCTTGTGCTCGGAGAGGCGGCCAGAAACTACGACCTAAAAACCATCCACTTAATCCAACTTCACTCATTCTACGGCCTAGCTCAAGAAGATGCCCTCAACTTTATCCGAGAATTCTACTCTACCGTCAACACCTTTTCCCTCCAAGACCTAACCGAAAACTAACTCCAAATGAGATGCTTTTTCCCTATACCTTGAAAGACCGAGCCAAAACTTGGTTCATGACCTTGCTTCCAAACTCGCTCAATACGTGGGAAGCCGTCTACGAGAAGTTCATGGGCAAGTACTATTAACACCAAAATACCCACACAGAGGAGAAAATCTATAATCTTTATGAGATATTGAGTGAGAATTCCCAACGACAGAGCATTCATAAGAGGGCCCCCGTTAATGAGGCTACACAAATCACCAAGTCCTCGAACGATGCCGTGCTTGCCAAGCTTGCCTTGTTGGAGGAGGAACTCAAGCAACTCCGGCTAAGGGATGCAAAATCAACCCAAGTTGTGATGGCCGAGGTGTTGTTGTGGTGGCGAAATGGGACATGGAGGTCATGAGTGCCCGAGGTATATGGAGCCGGGTTACGACCCCAACCTTGTAGCGGTCCCTTTTGATGTCAACGTCGTGCAAGGATACGCCCCCTGGGTTCAAAATGATCCTTATTTGAACACCTACAACCCCGGGTGGAGGAATCATCCTAACTTCTCATGGAGGGAACCGAAAGCGGCCTATCCACCCCAACCGACACCAACTCAACCTTACAACCAACCTCAAGCTTATGCTCCCCCGAACAACCTACCCTTCTAACCGAGGCCCGAATTTCAAGGTTATCAACCGAGGCCCGAGTTCCAAGGATACCCACAAGGGCGTGGAGGATTTATCCAGAGACAACCAATGCCACCTCCACCCGAGCCAGAGAGGAATGCTAACGGAGAGTCCTCAGATACCTGGATCGAAATCTTATAGAAGTGTCTTCAATCGTTGGCCCCAACTGTCTCTACATTGTATGACACCGTCAAAGGAGTGCCCTCGATTCAAGCCTCTCTCAAATGCCTCGAGACTCAAATGGGGCAACTCGGAACTTCTATTGGGAAGATTTAAAGGGACAAGATGAAGGACAAGCTCCTGAGCCAACCCGAGCACGTGAATGCAAACACAGTGTTGAGGAGTGGTAAGAAAGTTGATAATCATGTGGAGATGCCCGAGAAAGATGAGGTAGTTGAAGTTGTTGTTGATGACGATGATGATGAGCCAGGGGAGAAGGTTGATGTTTCTAAGGAGAAATATGTGGTTGATGAGGAATTCGAGAAAGAGAACCCGAAGAAGGATGCCCGTGAGGCTTTACAAGACTACCACACCCTACCGACCACCGGTCCCTTTCCTGAGCATTGCAAGATACTAAGAAGGAGCATCAATTCAAGGATCTTTTGGACATGCTCTCGAAGGTAAACGTCAACCTTCTTCTCTTGGATGTTATTCGAAATGTCCCGACATATGTTATATATTTCTAGGAGTTAGCCTTCAAGAAGAGGAGGTTCGGAGATAATGAGAAGGTGATGATTTCCGAGATAGCCTCGACTACTATACCTCGGAAAGAATGTGACCCGAGAGCCTTTGTCAGGAAGATCACATTTGGGAATGGGAATACCACAACCGGGATGCTTGATTTGGGAGCCGGTATAAACCTCATGCCATACTTTATTTACAAACAATTGGGTTTGCAAGGACTTAAGCCCACTCGAATGAGCCTCCAATTGGCAGACCGTACCTTGCGGGAGCCGAAAGGTATTATTGAGGATGTGTTAGTCAAAGTTGGCAATATTGTTGAGCTGGTTGATTTCGTTGTCCTTGATGTTGGACATATCCCGAACACCAGGAAGGAGCACACGATTTTGCTTGGACGACCTTTCATGGCTACGACCAACACCATTATCGATGTCAAGGATGGACGAGTCACTCTTTCGGCTCATGAAAAGACGACTACTTTCATGATGAACAATGCCCGGGAAGCTCCACCCAAAGTTGGCCAATGCTCATTCATGGAGGACATTGACAAAGAGGTACATCTCGATCTTCATTCTAAATTTGCTAATTGTAATCGTGTTGAGGGGAATTTGAAGGTGGTTCAGTTGTGTATGAATGAAAATGTTGGAGTTGGAGTGAAATTTGAGGATTTGAGTAAGAAAAATGATGTTGGAGATGGAAATGGTTTGAAATCGGGTAAGAAAGGGGCGAAAAAGAAGCATAGGAATGGAGAGGGAAAACCGGGAGGAAGCCCACTGAGATTGAAAGATGATGCGAGTACCGGGGTGTGAAAGTTCATGAAAACCGGGATGAAATTTGAGAGAGAGGATGGTTGGAAGAAGAAACCCCCGGTGTCTCTGAGAAGTAAGTGGGCGAATGTGTTCTTTGACGAGCTCGAGAATGAGGATGGAGGAGCTCGTCAAACTGTTCCCGGTTGCCTATGATTTGACGGGAAAGTCGAGCTCATGACTTTAAACCGAGCGCTTCGTGAGAGGTAACCCACGCTTTTATTTTTTCTTGTTCTTTTATTTTTTCTTTTCTATTTTGTTCTTTTCTCTTCTTTTCCTTTTATATATATAAAAAAATCGAGAGCTCGTGCCGACCTGCTCAGCAGTCCCAACTTGTTAGAGCCGAGCCAAAAAATTGAGCAAAATCGAGTATTTATAGTGTTTGTGAGTTGAGTTCAAAATTTGGGCGAAAATATTCGAAATACGCCTAAGTATGGAAGGGCAACCCGCCCAGCATCTCGCGCGCTCGCGCCTCGCGCCTCGCGCTCTCAACTCGCGTGCTCGCAGGCCAGTCCGCGAGCTCGCATGCGCCCCATTCCCAAAGCTCCAGCGGCCCTCCTTTCGGGCGGCAGAAATCCCAGTGCGCACGCGGGCGCTGATGATCGCGGTTCTTGTCTATTCGGTTGTGAGTAATCACGCACTCAGGGCCTTCGACTACACACGATAGGTGTGACTAACAGAAGCTCTCAGGGCCTTCTCTTAGACACTGTGACTTCAAGACGCTCTAATGGCCTTCTCTCCGACACTTGTATGTAAACACGCACTACGGCCTTGCTTAATCACACGTTAGAACACAATGTTCCCCTTTCTATTCACTCATCAATTCTCGTCATATTCAATAATGAAGAGGTACATGGGTATTTATAGGTGCATACAATAAATTAAGCCTAACCAAACTAGATCTCCTAAATCAATAATTAAAAGCAACAAGGAAATAAAATCCTAATATTACTAAAACTACTAAAGACTTGACTTGCACTCCAAGAAGCTTGATGTCCAAGTCATCTCCTCAAAAACTCCATTCGCCGCCTCTTATGCGTGCGTGTCCTTCGCGCGCAAGCCATCACACGCCGCCTTCGCTATTCGTACCCCCATGCGGCATGGGTCGCTAATACGTAAGTGGGTTTCGAACCCCAATGACAAGAAGGGCCCAGAGCTGAGACGACCCGATGGGGCAGAAAAAGGGCCAAAACGATGTATGCATGGCCTAAAAGATGGGCACGAGCGCGTATGCGGACGAGCTTGGATCGAGGAGTGCATGGACGTGATGCACGAGCGCACGAAGCGGCTAATGAGGGTCGCGCATGGAGGTGCACGAGGACACTCAAGAAGATGGTCTCAACGCTCACACGAAAGAAAGGGTGCATTCAAGAAGGGCGCGAACGCGCGCATTGGCGTAGACGAGCACAGATGAGGCCACGACTCAAAAGGACGTGCCGTCGATGGTTTCGGGATGCTTATCGAAGATGTGAAACCTGGTGGGGGTGGCTAAAATACCAGGTGGCCAGAAAGAATGGAAGGCATGCTAGTCGGGTGCCCAACAGGCACTATGCACGCACATGGGCGCGCAGCACGCGCGTAGGTGCCCAGTGGTGCACGGGGCCACGCGCAGACGGACGCACGCGCAGGCAGCCCACGGGAAGTTTGGGCGTGCGCAGGTATGCGCGCGCGCAGGCACGCGTACACGGTCGGGCGCAGGTAGGCGCGGCACAGCAGGCAGTGCGCGCAAGCACACGCTGATGACTTGCGTTACCTCGACTTGTCTCGATCACGGCTTTGCCACAGCCTTGCTCTCGATGATAGGTGTGATCGACTCAGTTATTAGCCTAACTCTCTCACGATACTTGAGTTCACTCAGGTCTTAGCCTCGCTACACTCTTTTGAACTAGATCGGGTCTTAGCCTCTCTAACTCGGTTGAATTGACTTGGGTCTTAGCCTCACCAATTCGGTTGCATGATCGAACTCTCACGAATCCTAACACACGGTTTCGAACAAACGTTCTTTTCTATTCAACTCATTAATTCTGCACTCTAAAAACAATGAGGGATCATCCCTATTTATAGATCCTAACTATGACTAATTCTAATCTACCTAGGAAACATATTAAAGCAATAAAATATTAAATTCCTAAACAATCTAGATATTATTGTGCAAGAAGGAAACTAAATATACTAGAGTCCTATTTGACTAGATCTTGATCTTGCTTGGCTTGCACTCCAATCAATTCCAATCCACACGCCCAAGTATTTTGGCCGCCTCATATATGCACCTCGCGTGTCTCACGCGTGCGCCCACCGCACTCACACTCCTCGGCGGATTGGGTCTCTTGCGCGCGCTGCACGCACGCGCACACCGCCCTTGCTTCGGCTAGTCCCGCGCGGACTAGGCCTTGTCCGTCCGCGCACGCGTCATCCCTCGTGTACCCCTGTTGGTTGCCGACTCTTCCCCGCGCTTGCACGCCCTCGCCCATCGGCATTCCTAAGCCCACAAGGATTGGGCCATCCGCATTTCCACCCCACTTGCGCGCTGTCGCTCGCACTCGTTTGCTGGCGAACTCCTCGCGCGCGTGTGCTGCAGCCATTCCTAGGCCTCTGAGGCCTAGGCTACCTTTTGCATGTGCGCTATGTGCGCCTCCCGCTCTCTTCGTGCCTTCGCCGCCGCCGAACGCCAACGCGTCATGTGGACCACATCCTTTTGGCCTTGCGTCATCCCTTGGCCTTGCGTCGTCTTTTGGCCCGGCGCTTCTTAATCTTCAACATAGCCCGTGGACCACATCCTTTTGGCCAGTCTCTTTTGCATGATGTTCGATATATCGGGCTCGATGGCTCCTCCAACATGTTCTCCAACCAAATGTCGAGACCATCGCCACCTTCCTCGTCAGACTCGCTTGGGTTGATGACCACTTCCGTTGGGACGCGTTGGCGTTCGGCGGCGGCGAAGGCGCGAAGAGAGCGGGAGGCGCACATAGCGCACACGCAAAAGGTAGCCTAGGCCTTGGAGGCCTAGGAATGGCGGCAGCACACGCGCGCGAGGAGTTCGCCAGCAAACGAGTGCGCGCGACAACGCGCAAGTGGGGCGGAAACATGGATGGGCCAATCCTTGCGGGCTTAGGAATGCCGATGGGCGAGGGCGTGCACGCGCGGGGAAGAGTCGGCGACCAACAAGGGTGCGGGAGGGATGACACGTGCGCGGACGGACAAGGCCTAGTCCGCGCGGGACTAGGGGAAGCAAGGGCGGTGTGCGCGTGCGTGCATCGCGCGCAAGAGACCCAATCCGCCAAAGAGTGTGAGTGTAATATCCCATTCAGTTATTAGTAAAAAGTATCAGTTAATTTCCAAGAT